>PVIR01009072.1:0-19287 GCA_004026965.1 Petromus typicus | reverse complement strand
TGGTGGTGGAGAGAACAAATACATTCTTCAAAATAACCAGATTTAAAGAATTAGACTGACTCATTGCCTTACTGACTGAATTAAATAATTCCTCCTCAGACACTTGGCAGAGTGAAAAATCAAGCCCTTCAATTTCATGGCTGATTCTGTCTGTTTTTACTCAGTTCATCTCCTCTTAGGCCTTGAAATTCCACTTAAAAGTATTTTGCTACCTGATGACAGTTATAGATGATGAATTTTTAAAGTTTAATTCTAGAAACATAGAAATCAGATGTAGTCTGTCTATGGCTTTTATTCTAAATAAACACATTGACTTTTGCCTTCCATAAGATGGTGAACAGGTCAATGTAAACACACACACACAGGCACACCTTCTTTCTATAGTAAATTTCACACTATTAGAGAAAAGAATAATAGAAAAGATAGATGGTACCCAAATTGTGATTTTTATTTGCAAATGGATTTAAGGATGTTATTAAATAATCATACATGCAGTTACAATTGGTAGTTCGTGAACTTCTCAGTATAGACTTTTCCTTTATTTAGTAAACATTTAAAGTGTGGCAGTTGTAAGCCAAACAAAATGCTAGCCATTAGTAAGCAAAAGAAACTTTTTGTTTGTTCTTGCAGAGCTTCCTATTTAAACAAGGAGACAGACATTTATGAACTGATGGGAGTGAAGAACCCATTATTTCAAATATATAATCGGGTTGTATAAAAGAAGGCATCGTCTCTTCAGTAAATTAATAAAAAAAAACTATATCTTTGGAGAGCAGGGGCAGTGAAGTTTCTTGAGTATAAGTGTTGAAAGAATGTAAGAGCTCATTAGGTGAAGGAGGACTACAAACGCAGAATGAGAGGAGGTCTGTGCAAAGATCTTATGGTGAGAGGAGCAGGATTTGTTTCAGAACCCAGTTTGGTGGAGGCATAGAGAGTAAGAGCTCAGAACAGACACTGATGAGAGACAATACAGGATAGTTTTGACACATATAGGGTATGTTAAAGATAATGGTCTTTAACATCTTAAGGGAAATAGAGTGATTCATTTATGTATTCAGCACATATTTAAAATACTTCCTGTTTCAATGTGCCTTCTAAGTGCTGAGTGTAGAAGAATGTCTAACAAAGTGCATTGATTACATTTGTGTCCATCTTGGCTGCAAGGAAAGTCAGACCTCATTTCTGCAGACTCGTTTGTGAGTTTTTCACAGCAATTCACACAATACATACAAGTTGTTTGGACTAGGGCAGGGGTTGTGATCGTGAGATGGAGGGAAGTGAACAGAATTATCAGTTGTTAAGAGGTAAAACTACCCAGCGCTCTGTAGCCTGAGGCAGAAGGATTGCAAATTCAAGCCCAGCCTGTGCAATTTAGCAAGAATCTATCTTAAACACACACACACGCGCACGAGCGTGCCTATGAAGAGGTGGGGATGTAACTCAGAGTGAAAGTCATGGGTTTAATTTCCAACACAACAACAACAATAATAGTGATACTAACTTGAAAAAGTAAAACAGAAATCAGCTCACGCTATGACATCATCTCTACCTCTGTGTTATTTCATTGAGACATTATGTTATAAAAGGTACATTCAATAAATGGAAAGTCTAGAAGAGGGATGAGTTGCGCTTATTTTTCTTTGCTGGAAAACAATTGGTGTTAAGTTCAACTTCATAAGTTCAATCTTGCACATTCAAGTGGAAATATTGAGTAGCTAGCTGGACAGAAAACTCTGGAACTTATAGAAGTCTTGGCTATAGAAATGTGAGTGTCATAAGATTAGAAATGGAATGTGAAATCAGTAAATTATAAATTTCATACCAGAAGTGTTTGTTATTTTGGCTAGTGATTGGAATTTTAGAATAGAATAACTGGTTCACACAATATGCTTAGCAAATAGGAAGAACAAATGAATCCAGAATTCCTCTTCATACCTACTCTTCCCCCAGCAATGGGGATGGAACCTGGAGGTATTTTACCATGCAGCTGTATCACCAACCTTCCCCCAGTCATTTTTTTTCTCTTTGAGAGGATATCTCCCTAAATTGTCCAGATTTGGTTTGAACTTGTAATTCTCTTGCTTTAGACTCCTGAGTAGCTGGGATTATAGGCTTGCTCCACCACACCAGTTACTTTTAATTCTCTTACATAAGCTTATGAAATGGCTCTTATTTCGATTCTTCTAGTACTATTATGTTATACTTGCCTCTCTTCTGCCGAACATAGTGAGAAAATATCAACATAATTCATTTAAGATAGTACAAAAATTAATGTGATAGGCCATAAATACTTGAATTTGTTTTTTAAAATTAACTTTATTGGTAAACTTTATATATACATTATTGTCACATTTGACATTGGGGACTTGTACCTGTAGATGGCATATCTTGATTCTTATTTTTTCCCATTCCCCTACCCTAAAACATCCATCTTCTATATATATAAGCTTTGTTTCTTTTTTTACCATAAAATTTTTCTTTCCCTTCTTTACTTTCCCCTACCTCTCTTTCCTTTTTCTCTTTGAACATTTTCTTCCCATTTTAAAATACCTACCATATATTTTGGAACTAATTTACACCTATAATTTCTCAAACTAGAGAAATGATGTAATATTTACACATCTGTGTCCTATTTACTTCACTTATGAGTATGTCCTCAAGATACATACATTTGAGTATAAATGACTCAAATTTGTCATTCTTATTGGGTGAGTAATACTCTACTTTATATTAAAAAATCTTCTAGTTTCAGTCTCCTATTGTTTCCCAGATTTAGATATTTCAAACTGAGCTGCTATAAATATGGGTGTACATACAATGTTGTGATATGAGTCTTTTATTCTGAGGAATAAAATTTACCCTAATATTCTGAGGAATCTCCACACTGATCTCCACAGTGGTTGCACCAGTCTACATTTCCACCAGCAGTGGAGAAGGGTTCCTTTCTCTCCACAGCCTCACCAGCATTTGTTGTTGGTTGATTCCGAGACAGCAGCCATTCTTTGTGGAGTGAAATGAAAGAAACCTTAGTGCTGTTTTCATCTGCATCTCTCAAACCAGTGATGGTGAGCATTCCTTCATATGTTTCTTTGATGCTTTTACTTCTTCATCTGAAAACTGACTCTGACATATATTGGTTTCTCCTTTAATAGCAGTGCTGTATGTTTTACTAAATAATGATATTGATCAATGACTGAACACCTAGGAAGGAAAATGAGTGGAAGAAGTAGAAAAGGAAGAGAAAGAGAGTATAGTGGGGGAGAGGAAGGTAGGCTGGAACAAGCGTTGATGAGAACAGAAGTTTCTGAGAAACAAATTGAGATTTTTGCTTGGAGTTGGCTCTATTTGGTGGAAATCCCTCTCAGTTGACTCTGAGATTGGGAGGATGCGCTCATACCAAACAAAAGAGTCTATTTGATTCATTCTGTGTGAAAGACATAAGCTAAAAACATATTTGACTCCGATCTTTCACTATGGTAAATTGTTGCTGGCCTACCCCTCAGGAATCTGGAATGTACTGCAACACCCCAGCCAGCCTATGTGGAGTGCTTCTGTGTATAGAAGCCTTTTGTGTGATAGACTGGAGAGTCAGATGAAATGATGCATTCCTGCCACTGAGATACTTAAGTCTATTGCTAACAGAATAATGTAAAATATTATCTATGTCTTATACTCCATTAATATATTAAAACTTGATTTGTGAGCATTACATGCTCTGGAAACATGCTTGTAATCGAAAACAATTGTATATCAAAGTGAATTTCCTCATAAGAAATAATGAAACTCAGATGATTCATGTGACAATCCAAAAATATTCATATAAAATAATTATGATGGTACAGTATAATACTAAATAACAAAGAAAATATAAAATATAAAGAAAACAAGCAAATTAATCTGCTCTTACCTTTGAAAATCTTCATGACTGGTGTGAGAGAGACAAGAGAGAGGAGGATAACTGAGTAGAATGACTTTCACTATCACTAATGCAATCACTATTATTATACTCAATGGAATCTTTTTATTTCTGGGCAGCTTTAATAAGGAACCTACGCAATGACACTTGCTTTTGCCTTCTTTTGAAAATTTCACAGAAATGTGACACTGCATTGCGGTTAAACAGATTGCTTGCTGGCACTGTCACAACCTCATAGAGGTGTTGCTTTTTTACAGAGTTTTGCACTATTTCCCACATTTGGTACATCTCCCTAATCTCACTTAAAGTAAGTGGTGATTGTTCTGGTTCTTTCTCTTCCTCCTCTGCAGACAAGAGCCCCTCCATACTCTCTTGCTTTTGGAAGATGATCCCCACAATCCTGCAACAAGAGAGAGAAAAAGGAATTGCGGACTCAGTTGTGATCATATGACACTCAGCACTACTTTCTATTTGTTTTACAAGACTTCACTTGTTTATCAAGCTAAAATTTATTAAAACATTTTCTCATCTGGCAAAACACTCACAAAACAAGTTACTCACAATCCATGGTTTACCACACTAAGACACAGGTTTCATGTGCTAATATTTCTGAGGTCAGTATGTCACCCTATAAGAAATGGCATGACAATTGCTTCCAGACTGGCAGCATGAATGACAGAGTTGTCATTACCTCCACATAGAAAAATAGGTTTTTTCCCTAGTGATACACCTGGACAACTACTACTCTTTGACATTTCAAGCTACAGACCACTTACAGATTACATGGAAAATAATATGTCTTAGTTATTTGCAAGTCTTCCAGTAGCATTCTATGGCTGACCAAATGTGTGCAATACTTGGGAAGAGATTCTGAAGACAACAGAAATATTGTTAAAAAATGATTTGCATCATTAAAATTCTAGATGGCATGTGAAAAAAAATACAGATGTCACTAACTCTGAGCAAGGAGTAATCCAAAAGGTAAAGGCTGGATATAAAGAAATTTTAGGAGTTTATTAATTTATTTCATTAGTGCTCCCCTTTTTATGTATGAACACATAATAAAGGATAAAGTTTTCTATCTTTGTACATCTAAAGAAACTTTTTCAAATAGTTGCAATAGAAATTCCAGATCATAAGAAAGACTTGGGCCATAAGTTAAATGGAAGCATTTTATTGCTACCTAAAATGAGGACATCTACAATCAATAACATC
This sequence comes from Petromus typicus, assembly GCA_004026965.1. Taxonomy (NCBI): domain Eukaryota; kingdom Metazoa; phylum Chordata; class Mammalia; order Rodentia; family Petromuridae; genus Petromus; species Petromus typicus. The sequence goes on along the minus strand of PVIR01009072.1, from coordinate 14,156 downwards.
ATAGATTCAATGAAAGACAATATGACAGTCTATATAAAGCACCAAACCAGTTGCTACGACAGCAAGAAAACAGAGTTCTTTACAGTGCTACCAGAAAACTTAATGATAAATTCAATGTAACAAAAATGAGATGCAAATCAAAATAGACATGTTTACCACTAATTCAAAGTTGATATTTTTTAAATGCAATAAAATCTTTAAGAAACTAAGAGTCAGTAAGGTTTAGCATAAGAACTATTTAAAGAAAAATTTCATTTCTTTGCTGGTAGCTTTCCTGTTATGATGAAACCTTGGAGAGATTTTGGCCCAATGTTTTACAAGGACACTTGTTTCTTAAGACAGTTTACTTTAAAGAAAAAATGTTGTGTTTTTATTTTCTAAAATCTCGATTTGATTCTCATGAATTAGCCTGGAAGATTATTTTCTGTCACTTGAATAATTAGTTTCAGAATCCTTGCCCACCACAGATGCTTTTATGCTTGAAGAACACCACAAGTTATGTAACCTAAGTAAATTCAAATTATAAACTAAAACACAATTTTTGGACATGTGAAACAAAACTTGCAAAACTGATATTCCTCTATCTTGAATATTCTACATGTTAATTTACATGCCAAAGACCACCAAAACATTTTAACAGCTGCCTTTAAAAAATACTAATATAGCCAGGCACTAGACCAAGAGTTTCTTACATACTGTCTCAAATAAACATCATAGCTTCTCTAAGAAATAAATTATCATAGAGCTGGTATTTAGCTCAAGTGGTACTACTCCTACCTTGAAAGCATAGGGTTCAATCTCTGATATTGCAAAAATAAATAAAACAAAAGAAAAAGCAAATGATCATATATATTTGGCTAAGGAAACAGCTTTTGCAAGTTAATTTGCTTAAGATTCCATTGCTGATTTTTTAAGGATCTGAATTTCCAACACTAGAGAAGTTTTACACTAAGTTTGGAGGATGTATCACTATGGCGGTTTTGTCCTTCATTTTAGAGTGCAGCATCTAGTTTCTTGGAGGATAGCTTTCCCCAAATGATGAATTTTAAAGTTATGCTTTGAATGTTTAGTAAAAGTCACCATAAAAACCCTTAGAACTGCTGCTTCTTCCTGAACAGCTGGTCACTGAATACCTCCTCCATGTTCTGTGTAAGGAACTGGTCCCCAAGATTGGCACGGGGTGGGGATAACTGTTTTCAAACCATCCAAAATGCATTACCTCAACATACAAATCAATCCATTTCCCTTCCCATCAGATTATCCTCTACTAACACTTTACCATAGCTTTTCACTACATAAATCCCTTCGAGCACCCTTAGAATAAGGTAAGGAGTAAATATATACACTTTTCTTCCTAGCTATTGACAGGCCCAGTCAACTTTTTCAGAAGCTGATAAACTTACAAGAGCCCTTTCCCAGGAGTTCAATAGTTCAAGCATCACAAGTTCAAGGACTTAAAACAGCTGCTCCTCCTAGCATTGGGTTGCTCCTGATAACAAAAATCACCTACCATCTCTGCCTCCTTCTCTTCCAGCATTCTTTCCTTCCTTCATTTATTTATGAATTCTATATAAATTTTCTTCTTTTTTTTTTTTTTTTTGCATGTTTAAGATAGGATCTTGCTATGTATTTCAGGCTGGCCTTAAACTCTCAATGTAGCCCATAAACTTCCTTAATGAAGAGTTTTCTCTCATGGCTCAAGCACTGTGCTACTGGCTAGGACTACAATGCTGAGTGGAACACGACCCTATTTAGAGAAATTCACAATCTCAGTAGTTATAAACAAAAAATGTTACATATAAGGGGGCCCATAATTCATATCTCATTGTGTTCTCCATTTAATTTAAAATTTGTGATTCTTTAAGTCTAAAATGGGAGTTTACAAGGACACCCAAATCAAGCAGCCTGATTTGGCTCATGTTATCAGGACACTGGGTTCTATTCATTGTTAGTGAATATGGCTGGGGCCAGTGGGATTTATTTTTTTAAAATTACGACTCTGTGGAACCTTGAGTTAGTGGTTCAGAGCATAAGACAACCTGAGTCTCCTTAGGCCTAAATGGACTTGGATGACCCATTAACTGCCCATTTCCAGGCATCTCTCTGATTGTCTGGTGTGCAGATGCTTCCGCTCATGAATCTGAGACTCTCTCTTGAGCAATGCATTTCTTTTAAGAAGATGTGTGCAATTTTCTTCTAAGGAGCCAAAGTGGTTGAGAAGATGCTGTGTCATTAGAAGCACAAATCTTTCCATGACTGCTTCCAGAGCAACACAGTACTGGCTGAGGTCACTTCTGACTTCAGCTTCCAAAATATCTCAGTGCTCCCTGGTGGAAGTTTTATTGTCTGTCCCTGACATATTTCTGGCAGAGGAGTGGAGTCTATCAAGTCTTTATTGGTCTGAGAACTCCCTGGCACTGTCACACGCATAATAGTACTGGTGGTGATACGCCAGTACTTAAAAAATTAAAAATTAGAAAATATAAAATGCAGCATTTTGTTTACAAAGCAACTCCAAACACCCAAACATCCTCACATGCTTGTTACAGCGTAATATGTGAGCACTTCATCTGAAGAAGGGAGCTGTGCTTTTGCACTGCAAGCCCACGAAGCAACCTTGACCATTACTTGCTTCTACCTCTGCCCTCTCGGCATTTCATGACCTTCAGTGCTCATTTTTCTCCCCTTTCATAATGTCAAACTTGTCAATTATTCAGAGCACAGCAATGTCCTTGAGAAAGGAAAAACAAACCCATAAAACCTTCCTTGAAACTGTTCCTTAACAATCCACGTTACTTATTCCCAAGAGAAAATATTCCAAAGGGGTGGTTTTAGATCTTATGTACACTTATTTTTAAAAAGTTCTCAAACTCAAACAAAACTTCAGGGTCACCTGGTGTTACTTTTTGGGTCTACTTTGTGTGCACACCTTAGAAATCCTTACAGTGGTCTGAAAGGCCCTGGGCTGTACAAGTAGAGGAATTCCTAGGCTCCATAGTGGGAACTGTGTGGAAAAATTTAAAGTTAATGATTTAGACTCTTTTTTTCTCTCTCTCTCTCTTTCTCTCTCTCTCTCTCTCACACACATACACACACACACACACACACACACACACACACACACACACATTTTTCAGTCATTGAGTGAACAGCTAATGAATACCACTTACTTCTAATTATGCAAACAAGTAGGAAGTGAAGGCAACTGAGCTTGAGTCTCAGTGCAGTTTCTGAAGACATGAATAACCAAACCCCCAAGTGAAGACTATGTGAAGAGAGAAGAAAAGCACTGCAATTTAAGTATCTTATGGCAAGAGCTGGCCTACAGTGGGGTAAGCAGTTGGTTCAAGTTAGTATGTGGATACCTGCTAGCCAAGAGGCTTTAGTATTGTACGAACCAAATTATACCTATTTACCACAGTAAACCATGAAAGCAGCACTTACAGCCTCCATGCTCCTACAGACTGAAATGTGGGAGATCAAGATTGCTGGATTCTTTATGTTAAAAACGTGAAGTCCTCTATACACAGGTATATATGCGGTTCCATCTACAAGTCTTCTGACTTGAATATCTTTTGACCTATAATTAAATTTTTCCAGACTTCTTCAACCCATTGTCCCAGACTGTTTCAGCCTTCTTAGCCAACCTTTCCTAGCCCACATTTGATAATACATAAGAACTTCTGATCACTTCTCTCTCTGAGCACCAGCAGCCTTCACATTTAACTATTATTTTGTATTGTCATTTCAGCAGAGTGGGACTCAATACTTTATATTATTGTCCCATTTTTATTCCACAGTACTCAATACAGTGAAGATACTCAATAACTATAAGTTTGTAGAGATGTATAAATGAGCCACAAAAGTATAGCAGATAAGTTCTACCATCAGTACTGTATATTTAAGCACAACTATCACTACCTCAACTTTTAAACTTTGTATTGCCACTTATTGGTATGCTGAATGTTCCCATGTACTCCATCATCCTGGATCAAAATGACTAATCCCTATGAATTTTGTTACAAATGACTGTATTTCCAGTACCCCTATAGATGATTAAGTAGCCTTTTATTTCCTTATCCAATCCAAATGACATTTCAAACACCTACTGAAACATGTGCCACACAAGAGTGTATGAAAATATAATTTCTACTTTTGAGAACAATGTAGGCTAGAGAAGTATGACACTGGCACTCAATTACAAATGGACCTTTGAATTTCTGGTGCACATGAAAAATGAATAGTACAAATAAAGAGCTTAAGAATAATGTTGATGGACAGTGAACTCGTCAAGGCACATTTGATAGAGCAAATGTCATTGGGTCTTGGCTTTGGGAGGTGAGTCTGAGGCCAGACCAGGCTGAGTTGCTGGTGAGGGCCAGAAAGCACTGGAATACTTGCTAAGTTGAATGAAAGAGTGAGACAAACACTCAGACTTGGGCTCTAGAGCCTTAGACTTGGAGGGAACAAACTTGGTTTGGGAGGTTTCAATAAGAGAAAAAAGTTAATAGAGTATTTTCTCTGAAAATTAGGCAGGTACTACTAAAAGAAAAGAGATGATAGATCAACATTTACCAACAGAAAAGGAAAACTTGTCAAGAGACACGTATGTGTTTGGAATCATTTTTTAAATACACCAGCGGGTGCAATTACTCACCAATGACCAGACTCCACATGAACTATGCCCTCAAAATACGTGCTCAACTGCAATAAAGGAGCATGAGACTTACCAGATGGTGTTCTTATCACTGAATCAGCCCCTTTACACCTCTTGGGTGAATGCATTATTGGAATCAGTGCAAACACATGGTAAGCAGTAAACCAGGAATCAGTAAAGATTTCTTGACCAAAACAGAGAAGGAAAAAATAATCCCACCTCACAAAATACTTCCTCTACAATCACATAAAAGAAGGAAATAACTATACATTTGAATTTATAACTTTTTTCAGTACTATGGATTAAACCTAGGGCCTTTGCACTAAGATATATCTCCAGCTCTTTTGATCAATTGATTGTTTGGTTTTATGAGATGGTCTTACTAAGTTGCTTAGTTGCCCAGGCTGAGCTGAAACTTGCAAACCTTCTGCATCCATCTCCCAGAAATTGACAGTATTTTTTTTTTTACTGACTAGACATTCTGTGTTTCTGGATCATTGTTGTTCTTGTGTTAGCTATGACACACTCTAGGCTTTCAGCTACAGAAAGTTCATACATGGAAGAGGTGATGAAGGGGTGGGGATAATCTCAAGTACATTAGGAACCTAAGTCAGCTGGAAGAGGGAAGCTTTTCTAGGGTTATTAATCAGTGGCTCAACTCCCTGAAACACTAGGGCCCATCCAAAAACTAAGACAATTGTTATGGTTTAGATAAGAAAACATCAGAGCTTCCTAGGATTCCCCTCTCCTTACGCCATTAAAGAATAACTCTTGAACTGATCAAGGACCTCAGAAGAGCTCTCCATGTGGCCTTTGCTCTCTGTCATATGCCTCATCTTTATACTCAGGTGAAACATTCCAGTGACTATTGGTAGAACTATCATTGATCCAAAAGGAGCTTCTCTGTTGGTATCAGTTGCCAGTTTTGCAGATGGCCTTCACTGCATACTGCACAGGGGTTTCAAAAGGCTCTGTGTATCAGATTCCCAGAAGTATCAGGTCTACAAACTATTCCTCAGAGAATCAACAAAATGCAGCAAATAGTGATGGATCTACAAACTGTCCATCTCTCCAACCATGCTTCCTACTTCTATCCCCCACCTTCAACTTCTAGCACTTCATCCCACCAGAAATAATCAACAAGTCTTCATTGTTGGAAGGTTAGACTATGGAGGTTAAAACAAAATTCAGGATAAATTGTTCTTCAAGGCACTCTTGGGGCTCCTATAGACATTTTTCTCAGCCTTAGAAGAGGAACGAATCACACCAAGAGAGCGTCTTATGGTCCCTGTCTGTGTGGGCAGCCTTTTGATCAGGTAGCTTTACAGCTGACTGTCTTCCCTCGTGCTCCTCATTAAAGCACGATTCTCTCTTGTTCTCTAACTGGAGTCGAGTTCCAGAATCCTTTTTTCTTCTACTCCCTGTTAAGCTTGCAGAATTCTAATTTTTCTTCATTATACCCTCATTTTCAGAACATGATCATCTTTTTCTCTATTTTATTACAATTGCCTGATATCTATTCAGGCTCATATGGTAATGTTACATGAAGAATTTTTTGAGCCAAGCTTCCTAGAAGAAAAGAATCTCCATTTATAAAGATACTTAATTGGGGTATTGCTTTATACACTTTTCTTGGACTAAAAAGCTTTGAGAGGAAGGCAGTGTCTGGCCTTCAGAAAAAACACTGCTACTTAGCTGTTGAAATAGTTTCTTCAGCTCCACACCCCCTTTGGAATTGGAATAATGATAGATCAGGCAGCAAGGTTCATTTACTTAAGGTAAAATGGCATATCTTATCACAATAATGCAGTAGTCTCAGTTTCATTTATAAAGATGACATTATTGACCTACCACAAGGAGCACATGAGTCTCAAATTGTTTTGTTTTTTTCCTCCAAAAATTAGGCTAAAATATCCACTGCCTCCTGCTCATACTCCACAGCTTCTTGTTCAAACTTCAGTGAGGGCAAAAGACAGCATGATGATGACCAAGGCCACAGAGGCTGGGGGGAAATCCACTTGGTCAAAAACTGCAAGTATCATCCTATGCAACTCTGAAAATGATTACTAGCATTTGTGAAGACTGTAGTGGGCACTAAACTATGGATTTTCTGAGTACTGACCCCTCTATTCCTTATGCAACTCACAGAGGCTAGAGCTGTCATTAACCATGTTTTATTGAGTGATGCACTAGACAGATCAGAGACTTGCCTGAGGTCTGGAATTTGAATCTACATGCCTAGATCAGATTCAACAGAAACAGACTGAGATGAGATTGAGGTGGAAATTTTTTACTCAGCATTTGATAGCAGGAGAAATCAGTGGGGTAAAAGGGAAAGTTGTGAGTATCAGAGTCCTATTGTTACCAGAAAAAAAATTATTCAAATTTTGATGACTTAAAATAACATGGGGTTGGGGATGTAACTCAAAGTTAGAGTGCTTGCCAGTACTTGAGGGTTTCTGGAAATTAATAAGAAATAGTAAACAACAAACATGCATCATCATCATATGTATTTTCTGTGGTCCACAAACCCAGAATACTTAAGCTGTGTGGTCCTGGCTCAGGGTATCTCATGAGGCTTTAGTCACTATGTCCACCAGGGCCACAGTCATCTACAGGTTGGACCTTGGTTGGAGGATCAGCTTGCATGACGGTTACCTCATGTCAAAGGCAAGTTCATGCTAGATGCTGATGAAAGGGCTCCGTTCCTTGTCATGTGGACCTCTGCACAGGACTATGTTTTAGTGTCTGCATCACAAGGCAAATGGCTCCCTAGAGAAGGTAGCACAAGAGAGTAAGGTAGAAGGCATCATGACTTTTGCAATCTAGCTTTGGAAGCCACATAATACCACTTCCACAGTATCCCATATTAGTCACACAAATTAACTCAGTTCAATGTGAGAGGGGAGTACACTAGGTCATGAAAATCAGGAAACACCAGCTTCACATAAGACAAGAAATGTCAAGCCAAGCAAGGATAGCATTTTAGCCTGACTTGCAGTAAACACTGAAATATCTAAATCAAACTTTATCCCATTTCAAGAAAAGGAATCAAGGTTCTCATAGAAACACAAACAATAGCTTTGGGGATGGCATGAGAACTTCCAGGAATTTCTGGATTTCTGTGCAAAGCAAACAGCTCTAGTAGCCCAAAAGTTCATGCTGGAAATAGGTATTCACAGTTTAAAGTACAGAGAAGCTGAGAGACGGGTGCAGAGACCTGATAAATGGAACAGCAGAAGTCTAAGTGGAGCTCTTAACAATGTCCTTCTGCACCAGATCATGTCTCACTCCAAAATTCTCTCTCTTTAAGCCTTTCTATCTGACAACACTTGGCTATTTATCAAGATCCTTTGCATCAATGACCAAGAAATATGTACATCTCTAGAGAGAAATCTGATTCAAAGTATAATTGATAGAATGTCAATAGGCAATATTCTCCTCACCTTTCTTTTCTGGTATATTTTTTCAACATTTGTCGTGTTCTCTTAAAAACTTTTATTGGGATATGTATGAGATATATTAATAAATATATTCATCATTGGGTATTGACATTTATTTAAATATATATATATATATATTTTTCATCTCAGTGAAATTACTCATTAGACATAATTTGCTTTTCACAAACTTTGTATTTTCTTCTCAGGGCTCTTTATACTGACTTTTTATCAATTATTTATTTTTCTTCGCTCTGTAGCAACATCCAGCTAATCTCATCCTATTACTTTCTAGGCTATGTCATAATATATAACACTTTCGGAGGATTTTCAAGTTAGAAACTCTTGAATGCATACATTTGTGTGCATGTATTATATAGAAACTTTTCTAGAAATTAGTTGGACTTTCATGTCTATTGGTATTGGAGCAATTCAGTCCTAGCAGATCCCAGCCTTAGTGGAGACCAACTGATGAGAGATCTCTGAGATTACAGCACACAGATAGGAACACACACACAAATACACACATCGTGGAGACTGAGGAGTAAAGCTAATTGACCCAACAGCTTATAGGAAGACAAATAATGTAGGGAACCTAGGACTCTCACCTTCAAACAGCACAGAACCAAACACAGAGCTCCTTAAACTCAGCTTTTTTCCTTGCTTTTATTTTTTGCTTTTTCTTTCTCAGTGTTGGTGAAAAGACATAAAAATTAATTCTATAGTGAGCTAGCTTTATCAGGGAAGTGTAGATTCCTTAAAAGTAAACTACCAAGGCTGGGAGTGTAGCTCAGTGGCAGAGTATTTGCACAGCATGCACAAGGCCTTGGATTTGATAGCCAGCACTACCAAAACGTTAAGAAGAGAAGGAGGAGGAGGAACAGGTGGAGGAGGAGGAGAAAAAGGAAGAGAAGGAGGAGAAGGAGAAGGAGAAAAGGAACCAAGGCACTCATTCATCTACACAGTTCATAAATTAACTTTTGAGATCTTGGTACTCTATATAATTTTGTGCTTACTTTAATAGTTGCATTCTAATTCTCTTAAACCCACAGTACCTTGTTACATTTATTAAGCTGTGTTAATATAGTGTGGGGCATGCCTACAGCACTCTCACAATAATACTGCCAAATTGTCTTCAGATTTACTGTGAAAACAATTGAATTCAAATTGAAACAGTAATTAATGCTAAAGTTCTTTCTTCTGTTTTCAGCAAGCTGGCGTCTGTTTCCATGGAAACAAGCCTTCCCAGAAACCTGCAGTAACAATCTCAGAGATAACTTATCAATGTTGGTGAGCTCAGATGGATTTGCTAGGACTGAATTTCTGTAACACCAACACATATGAGAGTTCAACTAATTCCTGTAATTAAAGGAATTTGTCCACAAGAAGAAGCAAAATGAAAAACCAAGGGCTAATTATCAGGTAAAGAGTATTAAACTAACAACATTGATCCAAACATAGATGGCTTCACCATTTATCTGTATATAATTGACGGTTGCCTCCTTTCATAATTTTATGATGGTTCATATGATAAAAGCTACCTTTTCCATCAGGAAGGAAAACAGGAGAAAGTAGAATTCTTTGATAATTTATAAATCTTATGGGATCTGTCATAATTGAACATTCATAATGTTTCATTTTCCACATTTTTGATATATTTCATTTTCCACATTTGTCATTTAACAAGTCCATTTAAATCAGTGAATATTTACTGGGAGATCTAAATTCCCTGGTAGCTGTATTTAGAATGCAGAATCCCAGACCTTACCTGTAGAGATTCTGCTTCAATGCCTAGGGAAGGATTTTTTTTTTCACTGAAGATTGATCCTAGAGCCTTCATGGTAAGTTATATCCCTTGCCCTATTTTTATTTTATAGTTTGAAACAAGGTCTCGCTTACTCACTAAGTTGCTCAGGTGAGGCCCCTACCTCAGCCTTTCAGAAGGCAGAGATCACAGGTATGTGTCACCACATCCCCAGTCAAGCACTCTACATTTTAATAGTTGCTGTTGCCTTTTCCACAGATATTTGTGGTCTCAGGTAATCCTCAGATAGAGTTTGAAAACTGCCACCCTAGGCATATTTTCTATGAGATGGGATGCAAAAATAAAGAAGCTAATCTGTGCCTTCACAAAAGTAATAGAGTATGAGAAAAACATAGCAGAGACACAGCACACAATCCTCAACTGCTCAGTAAGCCAGGAACCACTGACCCTGCCCCAGTAAAAGGAATCCTCATTTGTCCTTTTATTGCTGTATTCAAATTTATGTCACAAATGTGTCCATTTTTCAGATGGTTCTCTACTTAAAGATGGTTCAATTTTTCTAGTTTATAATGGCACGAAATTGATACACACTGAGTAGAAACATACTTCAAATTTTGTATCTGGATCTTTTTCTGGGCTAGTGATGTGTGGTCCAATCCTTTCTCTGCAGGTACTGGGCAGCAGGAGAGAGACACACCTCCCTGGCAGCCCCAAATTGGGAGAGGAAACATTTGAAACTCTATAGTGGCTATGCTGCTAAACTGAGATACTCAGTGGACTGGGTATATTAAACACTGCTTTAATTTACAGTATTTTCAGTTTATGATTGGGATAAGTGTAGGAACCTCAGTGTAAGGCTTCCATCTGATATAACAAAGGTAATGGTTGGTATATAGATTCCTTGGAGGTAGGAATCATGAAAAGCTTTGGGATAAGTGAGAATTAAAAATAGAATGTAAAAGGAAAGGGTGAAGTTTGCATTACCTGTCATACATTTTGGCTTTCACTTACACTTACGGTTTTTCATACCAGAGAAAAGTCCTTATACATCTGTGTTCTATTTATTTCCCCTATGAGTATGTTCTCAAGGTACATCCACTTGAGTATAAATGACTCAAATTTATCATTCTTTATGACTGAATAAAATCCCATCCCATAGAAACTCCACATTTTCTTTATTAGTCCCCTGTTGATTGGCATTTGGGCTGTTTCCAGATTTAGCTATCACAAACTGAGCTACTATGAACATGGATGCACATGTCTCTGTAATATGTTTCTTTTAACTCTTTCGTGTATATACCTAGCAGGGAAATAGCTAGATCAAAAGAGACCTCTAATCCTAGTCTTTTAAGGAATCTCCTCACTGATCTTCATAGTGGTTGCACCAGTTTACATTCCCACCACCAACTGTTGGTGTATCAACTGAAGATCTTCAAAAGTTGGTCAGAAGACAAGGATTTATATGCAAGCACCTTATTGTGTAACTTTTCCCAGGAGAAACCCCTATATGAGTAGAAGAAGCAGTATATAAATTGTACCAATAAAATCAATTTTTTAAAGGAAGAAAACTAGTATGGAAACAATACTAGGCAAAATCATATTGAATGTAGCTTCAGGCTTATCCTTCAAGGAAACTGTAGCAGTGGTGGCGAACCTACAGCATCTGTGCTGCAGTGTGCTGTTTTCATCTAAGAAAACTTTAAAAGGTTTAGGGATGTAGCTCAGGAATTCCATACCTGTCTGGCAAGTGCAGTCTTGAATTTGATTCCTAGGACTGGGGGGAAAGTACTGTAAGGTCTAAAAGAGCCACTATCATTGGCATACAGTATAAACTGTGCATTAAGTTGTTGCCTCCAAAAACAAGTGAGCTGAGGTTTTACACTCCCAGAGTTGTTACTAATTAACTGAGGACAGCTATGTACTAAGAAGTCCACAAAGTGCTTCCAGCTCCCAGACAAGCCCGATAGAGCACAGTAGCCCAAGGGTAGGCCTCCAAAGAAGAGGGATAAGTATTAGGTTTTCAAAGCTAAAGAACATAAAAGCCAAAGAAAGGATACTTTAAAAAGATAAAATGATCTGGGAGCATATAAGTTACAAAAATATCTCTTATAGCTATCTGAATGATTAGACTATGATAAAAACAATGAACTAGATTCTGAAATTAGAAGATTTCTCAATAGATCAAGGCTCTATGACTTGTGGGGAGGATGCAGTAGCTACAAATGGAAGCCAGTGGTTAAATATTTTACTATGTTTTGAATGTATCAGAGGAAATTACCCACTTTTTCTTTTGGTAGAGTGGACAAAGGGGCAGCCAAGAGAGGTACACTCTAAGGGGTATTGTCTAAGCTGGGGATTCAAGAGTGAAAAACAAACTATTGGAAAAAATATGGAAGCAAACTCATATTGGGAGGTACTGCATCAGCCTCAATATACTAACTACATGGTTGATAAACTATAGTAACTAAAAACAGCCCCCATCAGCCTCTCTGACAAAATATATCTCTCTAGATCAGAAATTAAACATAAATTCACAAGGGTAAATACTACTAGGGTCACAGCTTAAACACACAGTGATAATGGGCAGTTTACCTTCTGTAAAGTAAACTAACTAAAATCACTCCATATGAAATAAGAAAACAGAGCCAGGCTCACCAATTAAAGAAAAAGCTGGGATATACCTCCCCAACTCCTGGAAATAGGATGAAAAATCATAGCTGTGCCTCAAGCTAATGATAGAGAGCTTCAGTTAGCAAATACATCAATGGGAGGCTGACTTAGCCTGGAAACCAGGAAGTAGGCCAAGCTGAGACCCAACATGAAGACACATTTGTCCCACTGTCAACAACACCAGGGAAAAGCTTCCTTTGCACCAAGAATCTAAGGCCCAGGTGGGAGGAAGGAGTAGGAAAATAGAAAAAGAGATGGTACAATTGGCTTTAACATATGTCAGAAAGCCAAAGTTTCATGACTCACAAAACTGGTTTATAATAAGAAAGCCAGCCAAGTTCTTTCTTAATTAATACATGAGTGTAATCCAAAAGAATTTAGTGTACTAGAACAGAATGGCCAATAGCATAAAATAAGGAAATTTCATATATCCAAAGTGATAAATGAAGTAACAGTTTATGTTTTCAAAAACAATATAGATTTACCTGAAGAAAAGAAAAAAAAATACAGATTTTACATGAAAATGCAAATTGAAACAAGATTAACTGACTATGAAAAGGAAAAATACAGAGAAGGGGCTGAGGATACGATGGATTGATAAGAAATATTTTCTTATTGAATATATCAATATATTGACTTATTGATAAGTCATGATAGATTGTGAGTGCCAAGATCTAAGACCCACTGGAAGTGATTTGGTGGTTGGAAAGCAGTGAGATCTTTGGTTCATGGACTGGAAGTAGAACTAGAGGGAAGGTAAGAGCCTAGAAGTTAAAGGCGAAGGCAGAAAAAAATCCTTCCATAAAAAGTGCACTCTAAGAAATATGGTGAATGAATAAACATATATCCATGCACAGGTATATAATAGAGGCAAGGGACAAAAGTATTTTGAAAGAGCTATAAGACAAAAAAGACAAGAATGCTTACTAAATATTAATAATTAAAATGACAACAGAATTCCTATGAGCAATAAATGCCAAATCAATGGAATATCCTATCACAGTGGTAAGAAAAAAATGATTATTAACCTAGAATTTTCTACCTAGATAGACTGATGTGGAAGATGTCAATAAGAAAAATTTCAGATATACAACGATTGAGAAAATTTAATGCTCATAGAAAATATTAAAAGAAACACTATAGACTTTTGGGGGGAAGAAAATAGTAAAGACTGGAGAAAAGAAGTAGGTTTAAAAATAACAAGAAAGAACAAAAAGATAATTTGCTCTTTTCTGTAAAAGTTGTTTATCTTACAAATGTTAAAACTGAATGTCTAGACAACAATGGTAAGAAGGGTGTTATTTTGTGGGTGTTAAAAGCATGATATGGTCTGGGCTGGGGATTTAGCCCAATGGTTCCGGCTCCTGTCTTGCAAGCGCAAGGACCTGGGTTCCATCCCGGGTAACCACATACCTATACTGGGTGTGGAGACTCACGCCTAGCAGCAACCAGTACCACATACCACAGTGCCGGGCGTGGTGGCTCACACCTGTAATCCCAGCACTTGGGAGGCAGAGGCAGGAGGATTGCTGTGATGAGTTTGAGCCTGAGCTCAGGGCCAGCCAAAACTCCAAAGCGAGACCCTGTCTCAAAAAACCAAAAAAAAAAAAAAAAAAAAAAAAAA
>PVIR01009071.1:20686-54586 GCA_004026965.1 Petromus typicus | reverse complement strand
AATTGAACCATCCTCCAACACCAGCGTATCAAGGACAATCTCCTTCACTTAAAGTCAATTGATTATAAAAATTAACTATTTCTATAGATTGCCCTCCTAGCAGCAAATTAGTGTTTGATTGAATAACTGCTTTAACCAAGTTGACACATAAAACTAGCGTCCCATTTTCCAAATTTGTTTCCTCATCACATGGAGGAAAAGAAGCCAACTTAGCTTCTCTGTACCTGTGAAAATCAAGAGACAAGAATACACAGAGATTCTCACAGGTTGAAACCCATATTGGATCAAAATGGCTTACAACTGGGTGAGCTAACTATAGACTCCCCCCAATAACTCACACAGAAAACACACTCTTATAAAACTCTCATGAGCATTCTCAGAGATTCCTCCAGGTGGTGGGAAAAAAAGTGGATGGGGCCAAAAAAAAAAAAAAAAAAAGAAACAAATATTATAGTTTGGATCTGAAATGTCTTCCAAAGCTTTAAGTGTTGAATACAGGCTTGGACACCAACTGGTGGTGCTATGAGGAGATGGTGGGAATTTGAAAAAGTGGAGCCTACTTGGAGGAAGTGGATTACTAGAGGTGTAACTTTGAAAGATATATTTTTGTCCTTGACTCTTTTTTTTTCTATTTCCTGGCCACTAGGAGGAGAGCAGCTCTGTTCTATTGTGTGCTCTTAACCATGCAGTTCTGGCTTGCTGGGTCAAAAAACAATAGACAGAAACCTCAGGAACCACGAGCCAAAGTGAATTTTGTTTTCTTCTCTGAGTGTTATTCTCGAGTATTTTATCACAGTAACTGAAATCTGACTAACACAAGATGTACTATACACATTTCCTGAGCATTATGCACACCAGAGAGAATTCCAAGAGCTAATCTAGCGAGTGACACAATTTTCTACAGCCATGTATTAAAGCTGCCACATTTCCTTATGTGATTTTTTTCCACCCACCCCACATCCATCTACCTACTTTTGTATCTATTCATCTGCTTATCTATCCACCCATCTACCTCTTCATATATCTAAACATTTACCTATCCATTTACCTTCCATCTATATTCTTATAAATCTACTGTTTTATCCATCTGCCCATCTGTCTGTCTGTTTATCCATCCATCTAGGGAACCAGCCAGCTAGTCCATGCAATCATACAATCACATCTCTATCTATCCACTTGTCCATCTATTGACTTATCTATCCAGTCACCCAGTTCTCTATCCATTTACTTTACTATCCATTAATTCAACCATCTATCCATGCATCTGGCCACATATTTATTCACTGAATGGATATTTACAGATATTTACTGAATATCTATATTGATCAGACACAATGCTTAGTGCTGAAGATATAATAATAAGAAACAGAAGTGTTTCCTTCCTTAAGGGACCTTACTAACAAGGATGTAGACAGTAAGGACAAATGCAAAATTGCAACCAAAGCTACTGCTACAAAGGAAAAGTATATGGTGCTATGAAAGCCTTTAATGAGAAACTGAACTTAAGCAGAGAGTCAGAGAAGACTTCTCAACTCAAGTTGAGGAGGAGACTTATTGAAAGAAGAGAAGGGAGAACACAAAGTTTACAAACTAGAAGGCAGTGGTGTGCTGAATTATAAGAGCAGGAAAGTAGTCTGTAGAGGGAGGAAGATAAGCAAGGACTATCTTTTCAGAGCTATATAAGAAAGATTTAGCTTTTTTTTAAATAAAAATAATCAAATAGTTTTAGAGAGGGATTGAATGATCAAAACTGTGTTTTGAAAGAAGGAATTGGAAGAAGAGAAAGCAGTGTACATAGACCTCGCACGAGTCTAGGATAGTTAATTGTCCGATACAGTGTTTTTCTACAAATGTGATCTTGAAGTTTTGGGGCAAATATTTTTCCTTGTGTTAATAACAGCCAAAAATGTGTTGAGAAGTGCTTGAAGTTCTGTGAAGTGGGAATGTTCAAAACAGATGTTGAACGGGGAAATGTTACCAGGAAGGTGTTCAGAGGGCAAGCCGAGTCTGGCTTTGAATGTGCTCCTTGTGGCAGGGACTATGCCTGACGCATCCATCCCTTCACACCTCCATAGCCAGGACACAGCCAGGCACAGAACAGATACATGATGACTTTGAGCTAACAAAGGAATGACAAAGGGTTTGGAAGATGGACTTGGCCTTGGAAGAACCATCCCCCTTTTCTCTGTCCTGCTATGTGTGAGAACGCATCTACACATACAGGCTGCCTTTCTCCACCTCTCTGCTGATGGATCCCAGTGGGGCTCAGGTAATGGGAAGCTGGGGGAAGATGAGAGATAGAAAAAAAGTGAGACTAGGGCATTGGTCCCTTCTTTGGCGACTTTGGGGGGGCATCTACACCGATTACTGTCTCTCTTTCGTGGATCCAGTTTTTTTTCTTTTCTTTTTTTTTTTGAGACAGGGTCTTGCTTCACTTCGTAGTTCAGACTGATCTTGAACTCACTATGTGGCCCAGGCTGGTCTCGAACTCACAGCAATCCTCCTGCCTGCCTGTGCCTTCTGAGTTCTGGGATGACAAGCGTGAGCCACCATGCTTGGCTGGATTCAGTTTCTTAAGAGTGACCTCAGGTCCCTCCCAGCCATTCCTCCCTCCTTATTCCTTGTCGCCTGAGGGAGGTGGGGACTTCCTGTTGTTGCTAACATTTGATAAGTTCAATATCCTGCTTGGCTTCTCAACTTTTCCATCACCCAGTGCAACCAGCTTCCTACTCTTGAGTCCCTCGGCCTTGAAGATTGAGTAACTTCCTTTTCCTGTTTGGTCCTGATTAGTACAAGACTGAGTTGTGACTTCTTTGCTCTATAACCCCAGACCTTCTGGGAAATTCCCCACCCTCATATGAAGTGCAGGAGAAACTTCACCAGACAAATGACAGGAGATTCAATTTGCACCTAAAAAATGTGCTACTTTTATGAAAAAGAAGTATATACAAGCATGTTGGGGAGAAGAAGTAAAATAAGATTTTTGAGGGGAAGAAGTCATTATTAATTACAATAATAACAGCTTCCAATGATCAAACCTCTAAGATGTACTAGAAGCCTTGCATACATTCTCACTAACTGACAAAGCCTTATTGCACTCGTTTTACAATGAGCACATGGAATATAGCACAAGGCAGAGCTGATATTTGAACTTCTAGTCCCCTTCCATTCAGAGCTCATAGCCCTGCTGTACAGCACACAGATGAAGAGAAACTCATACAAATAAATAGAATGTGTTTGTAAATATTAAAATAGGACATGCTGCTCATCCTTGGAAGTTTGCCTTCTAAATAGCCAAGTCACCTGGAGGATGTCTATGAGGTCCTAACAGCCCATACAACCAAGAGCCTGGTGATATCCCTGAACACATGGCTATCACACTTGCTGTCACTTTCACAGGAGCATTAAACTGTTTTCCAGGGGACCAGATTCAGCAAAATCCAGGTCCTGACTGTCTGGGAGACCATGTTTTCCTTATGGGTCACAGAGCAAACATGGTGAGAAACAAACCAATTACAAGAAGAAATAGGGGATAGTAAAGAGCAAGTAAAATCCTCGCAGTGTGTAGAGGGTAGAAGCCACACAGGAGAAAACAGGAAAATAAGCCTCAAAAGCCTCTAGAATATTTACACCATTTTTCAGGGAATACAGACTGCTTTGAGGATTTAATTTTTAAAAAGGTTTTGATAAAGGTACAGAGTAGAGCGAAGAATCCTTATCAGGGATGAACTAGGGCTAAATGGAAGCAGTGAAGCCATTTCTAGAGTCTTCTTAAAAAAACTTTTTATTTTCTAGTTTTCAGAGTTTTACATCTTCCTTGGGTTATACGAAATACACTTGTGTAGGAAGTTAGCTGTGTCCTCAACAAAGGTGTGGAGCTTCCTCCCTACTAATTCCTTGAAAATCTTTGCCTTCAATGTATGATTTTTACAGATTAACCTGGGACCAGAGAACACAGAAAAGCCCTTGGATGCTAACAAAAAGTCAGACTTGAGGTCTGGGCTCAGCTGTCCCACATCACAGAGGCCAGGAGCCTTTACCTGAGCTATTTCTAGGACAGAACAGAACCTGCTGCTGGGCTGGCTCTCAACCTGTGTTTTCTCCCCAGTTCCTTTCATTTCCAACTTCAGTCCAACTCTCTTATCATGACCAAGTTAGTACAGTTTCTTAGACTTCCTCAGGACTGAGATTCAGGAGTTATATTTGGCCATCTTGGACTTATTCTCCTTTTCTTTGTTATATGTCAAAATCATTCTACACACTACTTCTAAATTTCTTCCTAAAAGTAGCTCAGATGTGATCACTGGATGCAAAGCTCTAGTGGTTTTCCATGGGCTGCAGGACTCTGATTATGCTCTTTCCTTGAGACATGTGTCCTTCTTGGCTTGTGGGATGCACACTTTTTCTGGGTATCTTTGTAACTCATTAACTTTCCTTCTCAGTCTTCTCTGCTGGCTCCTCTTGATATTAGAGGACCTCCGGGCTCCGTGCCTGCATTTTTTTCTTCTCTAGGTTTGCTGTGTGCTTGATGATATCATCCTTCTCATTTACCTTGTAGTACATACTTTACTGAAAACTTCCATGTTTATACACTTTAGAGCTCAGACTACTTCCTTAACTTTAGTCTAATATATCCAACTTTCTTGAAAAACATAAATTGATTGAATCCAGCATGTCACACATATACCCTTTGATTTCTGGCTGAATCATGTCCCAATAAAACCACTGTAAGTGGAAAATGTATTGTAGGTAAAAATTTCATTTAATACACCTAACCTACTGTCTTCATTACTTTTCTTGTTGTAGGGAAAAAATACCTAATACATAAAGTTAAAGGAAGAAAGGTTTATTCAGCTCACAGTTTGTAGAGGTTTCAGTCCATAATCTGCTGGCTCCAAGGAAGGGTGGCATGGCAGACAGGCACTGCAGAGAAGAAAGAGCTCATGGCAGGCAGAAAGCAGTGAAGCAATAAGGAATGGCCACAGCACTTTCTATCCCTTATCTCTACTCCAGGCTGCCTAGGGCAGGAAGTACTCACACCCTTAATCCTAGTGCCCTTGATCTTAGCATTGCACCATGAATCAATCAAACAATCATCAATCAATCAATTCCAGTATCACACACTACATCCAGCTAGCTCTGAAAAAGCCGCACTGATAACTGCATGAAGCTTTCAGGAAACATGTAGACATAAACTCTAACACCTATTAACATCGTAACTTAGCCCAGCACACCTTAGATGAGCTCAGACGACTGCATTAGGCCACGAATGGATAGCATGAGAGTATTGTGTTGCATATCACTAGTCCGGGAAAGGACTGAAATTCATAATTTAAAGTGTTGGTTTACTGAATGCATATTAATTTGGTACCATAAAAAAGTTGGAAGGCCACAGGTCAAATTATTTTGAGACAGAGACCATCTGTATCGATCTTTCTAAGAGCCAAATACAGAATATTGTGTTTTCCAAGGATAGAAACTCCTCCTGTCCCTTATGATCACAATGTGTTCTTGATACCCATTCAGTTGAGGTCTGTGTTCTTTCCCATTGAAGATCAGATGATGTTTGTGACTGTCTGTATTGACAGATGAGTGTGGTCCAGTGACACACTGTGATTTCTAAGGCTCAACCATACACATGCCATGCACTTCTGTCCTGCTCTCTTGAGATGCTTGCTCTTGGAACCTAGCCACTATACAGTGAGGAGGAACAAAATGCCATATGGAAAGACCATGTAGAGAGACTGTATGTGGGTATGGGTGTTCTGGCCAGGAGCCCACCTGAAGTCCAGTTCACAGTGAGTTTTAATCACTGAACAGGTAGGCAAAGATGCCTGAAGATGATCTAGTTTCTGGCCATTAAGTTACCCTGAGAAAACACAGACTTGAGAAAAGACATAACATATCTCTGATGTGCCCTGCAAAAACTTTACCCACAATTCTACAGGCCAAATACAATGCTCTTGTGCCAGAAAGTTTTAGGGGCTTTGCTAAGTGGCAGTAGTAACTGAAACACTAGATGTACTTTGGATTCATGAGAACCTTCCAGTTTTTGAATCGGTGAGCCCTGCTCCCTTCTCATAGCTTCTCTTTTTTTTAAAAATTGAAATCTTTATTGGTACTTTACATATACACATCATAATTGCACTCCACAATGGGTATTTGTACCAGTATAAGACACAACTTAATTGTCATTTTTTCCCATAGCTCTACCCACCCTACCACCCCATATATACATACAATTTGTTTCCTTTCTTTTTTGTTATAATCTCATTATTTTTCCCCTTCACCCTATTACACTTTGGAGTATTTTCTACTTCACAATATATAACATACAATTCCAAAACTCATTTACATCTTTATTTTCTCATACCAGAGAAAAGATGTGATATTTACCTATCTGTGACCTATTTATTTCACTTATAGCTTCTCTTCTTAATTACATAGCAGACACAATCTCCCTCACTGTATATTCTTGCACTAACCTATCTCTTTCAATCTACTTTACTTAGGCCAACTAAAGGCCTAACTAAAGGCCTACAATCTACTTTACTTAGGCCAACTAAAGGAGCCAGACCAGACCCTTCTCCCATTTGCTAGATGCACAGTACCTGGACTCAATTGCTCAGTGCTATCTTATGCCCATGTGCCTTTATATGTGATGTTCTCCTCACTGGCCAGTTATTCTCTTCTCATTTCTTTTCCTCTCAATTTGCAGAATGCCTTCCTGCTCTTCAGTGGCTAATCTAGAAGTTTCTCCTTAAGAAGGAGACTCCAGAAGGTTCGAGACATCAGTGCACATATAGTGAAGCTAGAGCCAGTGTACACTGGGTGTTGGAGACCCACAGGAGCAACTGTTGCCTGGCCCCTCAAAATTGTTGCCTCTTGGCTATGATCTGAACGTGGTTGGCTCTTTGAATTTTCCAAAGAAAGTCTCAGTTTTATGTGAAGTTTTCCAATTTTAGGCCTTTAAGCAGGCCAATCAAGCTGTTGCTTCTGGCTTGGCTACTCTTGCACTAACCCATTAGCCACACTCACCAGGGCACATCAGCCCAGTGTCTCTAGACAGTTTTGCAGACTCTGTGGAAATGACTTTATAATATGACTGAGTAGCTATGAACTACTTTAGACAATGTTGAGCCTATGTTTCTCATTTTTGTTACCCCAGCGGCTGGCATGGGGTTGGATGCTTACCTGTGCATGGAGTCTCTGTTTGGTCAGTACCATGGTCTCCCCAGGTCTGTTCTCATGAATTCAGCCTCTGTCCTCCCTTGTCCTCTGCTCAGCATCAGCTCCAAATGGCTTTGAGTACTGCCACCTCTCTGACGAGTTGCTCTGTTATTTTCCTCTGTTGAGTACACCCTTCCCATAATGCCCTCTGCAACCCTGCCCCCATCACCCTATCCCCACTCCTATTTTGAACTTGACACCTTTGTCAAAAGCCCCGTGTGTGTAAATCTGCTCTGAGATGGGTGCCTCTCCAAACCTGTTGTCTCGGCTCAAGCAGGATGCTCCAAGCTGATGATCGCATTACTGGCATGCCCATGTGTAGCAGTTCTGTAAGTTAGATTGCACAACGCTGAGAAAATGAGTGCTTTAGAAGTTGTCTGCAGCATTAGAAACAGTGTTTCTACATTCTCTTTAGAGGAGCTAACGATGCTGACAAAACACATCGGGCTGCTGTTTCCTTCCACACATCCAGATAAAAGGCAGCACGTCTTGATGCAGGGCATATCATTCGGTGTCGGTAAAAACATTATCTTTTCTTTATGAATAATAGAAGGCACTTGGCTTGCTCATAATCTTTTAAAAACTGTAGTCATAGTAACACATGTGTTGCCCGTTAAAATGCAATTTCCTCCCCACCCCCTTAAAGACAGCAGCCTGTTTTACGGTGTGTTCTTATCCCCCAACCAGAGCTAAATCCATTAGATATGCAAGTGAACCAAAGTCAGACATTAACCAAAAGAGACTGACTTTGGTACAGTGAAATTTCTTGTGGTTAAAAATTATAGTTTGGAACAAAAGGGAAAAATCCTTTGATGAAAAGACACTTCAGTGGCTGTACATAGTTTGGGGGCTGATCTGCATACCCATGTCATTTCCTAAAGGAAAAGAATTAGGTTTCAGAAGAAGTAACCAAAAGGGAAGAGAAACTCTAGGTGTATCTCAGCACAAATTGTCTTTGACGTGGTAGAAAGATGGCTGCACTGTAAGGTGTAATAGGCAGGAAGAGATATTATAAAAACATGAGGTATATTTGCTCTTTCTCTAATTGACACACTTGAACTGAGGTGTGAGAAATTTGTAACAGCAAGCAGGGAGATGTGGATGCTAACTTCCGAGTGTTTGAAAGAACTGGGGTTGATTAGCATAGAAAGGGCAGCAGATTCGGTGGGCAGTTGGAAATATCTAAGAGGCCACTTTGAGTGGAAGAATTTGACTTGTTTTCTGTATGTCCATGGAAGAGGACTTGTAGTTAGGAATAGGAGATACTATGGAGAAATACTTCCCAGGATGATCAAGGCTTCCTCTTTGCCATGACTTCTCAGATAAAGGAGAAAATGCATGAGTCATTATGGTACCTGAAGTTGGGTTCCCTGGCACATTAGTGGTTCTCTGAGTGCTCCGAGTCGATCAGAGAATGCCTTCTTGATGGGTATCCGGTAAAGTAGGCCTGACTGCAGAAAGTGAGGGGCTGAACTGTGAGGAAGCTGCAAAAGAGCTTCAGCAGACCCCTCAGGATCCTGGGAACATCACCCTATAGCATCATCTTGAATGGAAGAAAAGGAGCTGGCCCTTTGGACCTTAGACTGACCAGTCACTGGATGCAACTTTCCTGCATGGAGGAGGTTGGCACTGGACATGGCTGCTCTCAACAGCTGCAGGGAATTCCAGGAAAGCAACTGGGAGCTGAAGGAAAGAGAGTCTTGAGCCGGAAAGGCAATCCAGGCAGCCCAATGCTGCATTTATGGAAGATGGAAATGCTTGATGATATTTCTCCTGATGCTTCCAATGAACACATCCTATTATAAAATACTGTAAGGTCTACCAGAGATCCTGTCCATTGAAGGCTTCTCTATGGAGCCCCTAGAAGCACAATTTGCTGCACTTAAATATTCTGGCTTCAGGGTAGTATTTGACCAATAACCCTGGGCTCATTGATTCAAACTTTATTCAAGTAATAAGTACTTGTTAAGTGCCTTAATTTAGAAACTAGAAAGTCATATATGATGTAGATAAAGTCTCAACAATGATGAGGCTTATATTATAGTTATATTGTTATAGTTATATAGTTATATTTTTATATATAGGAGAGATATATAACAAAAAACCAACACATTAATTAATCTTGATAAGGAGGTATAGAGTAACCCGGTGTGTGTGTGTGTGTGTGTGTGTGTGTGTGTGTGTGTGTGTGTGTGTGTATGTGTGTGATATTTTCATTGAGAATTCAAGGAAGGTCTCTTTGAGGAGGAACACTGCAGCAGATTTGTATTACCGTAAAGAAATGTGAAAATCTGAGGAATAACACTCCAGACAGGAAGAACAACAAGTGAAAAGGTCCTGGGGTGAAAATAATCCTGGCTGTGCAAGGCTTGGTTAATTGAGTGTAACAAGATGGGGCTGCACTTTATGGGAGAACTGACTCAGTTAGAGGCAGTTGCTCATGGGAAGAAGGGTGTTTTCAATGTCAGTAGCTGAAAGGTGTGTACAGGAGAGAGGGCTCAGGAGTGCTGCAGAGATCTGTCATGAAGCTGCCCCTCGCCAGTGGAACCGCAGCTGACATGCTTTGTTTCCTTATCTGAAAATCAGGATGAAGTCAGTACCTCTCTTTCTGTAGGGCTGTTGTGAGCATCAAGAGCCATGGTGCATACAAGTGCTGGACTCAGTCCCTGGCTCACAGCACATGCTTGGTGAATGGTGGCTCTTCTCTGTGCTGTTTATTCTGGAGAGCGGAAGAGGTGCTATTTAACCTTAGGTGTAAATTCTACCCAAATCCTCTCTCTACGCCATCTTATGGTTTCCTTCTCTACCCCACTTGCAGTCTTTGTTTTTCTCAGCATCTTTTTCTCTGTGTTTGTCTCTTGATCTGTGGGCATGCTTTCTGCACCCTACTTTTCCTTCTCTGTCTTTTCCATCCCTCACTCTGCTCTGTCTGTCTGTCTGTTTTTATCTCTCTTTCTCTCTGAATTTTGCTACACTGAGGATTGAACCCAGGGCTTTCACACAGAGATACACCCCCAATACTTGTTTTATTTTTCATTTTGAGACAAAGTCTCTCTAAGTTGCCAAGGCTGGGCTCAAATTTGTGATCCACCTGTCTCAGCCTTCCAGAATGCTAGGATTACAGGCATGCACTACCTCACCGGGATCTTCTCATTCACATTTTCAGTCTCCTCTTTCTCCCTCTGTTTGTCTGTCTCTCTCCTTCTTCCTTCTTCCCCTTCTGTGGGGTCCCCTGAGGCTAAACAATGCCGACTCCATAAAGGAAGTATAAGGCGGCACGTACACAGCTCCCGGCCACAGTGAGTAAGAGAAAATAGACAAGGACCGCCCCCTATAAGGCTGGTTTGGGGCGGTTGAAAACAAGGAAGTGGGGCTGTATATAAGTGCTGAGAGCGCTGGCAATAAAGACTTCTCTACCATTTCGTCTCCACCCTGATGACCCCCGCCCATGGTTCGATGCCAGATGAGTAGCCCTCGGAACAGGACCCGACACCCTTCTGCTCCCCTTTTCTCATTTTCTTTATGCTGGAAAGCCCAGGCACACTTTATTGGTGCCCAGGAACAAGGTAATGATCCACAGTGTTAGATGTTGATTAGGACAGTAAGTTCCAGGATTCTACCTTTGTTGGGGAATAGGAGTGGTTGGCACTGATTTCCCTCCATGATCTCTCTCCATCTGCTGGTGCAGGAAGAAGAATTTTCCGTTAATGGCACCAGCTTCTGCACAGCATGTGGGGCTCCCTTCATCATGAGAGCAGCTGCCTTTCTCCCCTCTTCCCATAGGCACACTTAATCCGGCTAGAATGTCCACATGGTCTCCATGGGGGCTGGAGCAGCAGATATTTCCTGGTGTCTGGACTGCTGTGAAGCAGATTGGAAGTGGATTTATCTCTCCTGCTCTAGTGATGTGCAGTGCTTCTCTGGTGAAGGAGTCCAGGTAGGGGGAAGGCAGGTTCTTCTGGAATCATGGCACTTTCTGTATGGAAACCTTTTTCCTGGCTAATGATGACAAAAGCAGTGTCACTTTAACTTTCAAAGAAGTTTTTCTAACACTGCTTAAATGAATTAAGTGATGAGGATTTTGAGATTTCATCTCCCCTGATCCCTTGCAGCAGACTGCGAGGCTGGGGAAGGTTTAGGGCAAGTGCTCTGAGGAGAGATGTGATCACAGCATTAAAGCACCCATGTGTGAATTTCAGGCCTAGACCCATCATTATTTGGGGAAAGACAGATCAGTTTCTGAAACCAAGGTCATAATTGTCTGTTTAGGCTTCTGCAAAGAATCATTGTAAGGATGAACATAAAACAAGATGACAGAGTTTGGAAATGAAATGGTATCCACATTCTGATAGCTCACATAGTTTAAGTGGAATCTAGGGCCAGGTTCTGTGCTAAGCATTTCATATGCTCCATCTCATGTAACCTTCAATCTGACTGAGGTAGATACTATTGTCTCATTTGAAGGGTGAGAAAACAGAGGTTTTTGAGTAGTGATGAGTTCTTTCTACAATGCGTGAGGGTATGTGTGTTTGTATGTGTGTATATGTGTGAGAAAGACAGAGATAGAGAGTAGAGAGAGAAGGCTGAGAAGTAAGTTTCTGTCTGGTTGACTTCAAAGCTCTTGTCTCTTTCCATGAGCCACACCCCTGACTATGACTTGAGGGATAAGTTGTGGCTGATCTGATTCCCTGCAGCTCAGTTATCTTGATGGACCAAGGCCGAGTAGGCAGCCAGGCTTGGAGTAGCAGATCCATTTTAAGATGTCTGACACTGGACATATCAAGGATCCTTGGAGGAGAATTTTAGAGCTACTTACCTCAGGAAAGGGACCATCTGCTCCGTTTTCTTTCAGATAAATTGCCTTCAGAATCTGTGACTTTAACTAACACTTTTGGGCAGCAGAAGTTAAGGAATCCAGGTGTCTGCTGCTTTATTTGTCCAGAGAGAGTAACATTATGTCTGAAAAAGGAACTTTCCAGAGTCTAGGAAGCTGTTCTCATTGTCAGCAAGAATCTATCCCAAGGGGTCCTGCAAACAGTGGGAGGTTTTCTTCTTGACTTCTTGGTGCAGCTTGTTTTTATTTCAAAGAAACTAACAATGTTTTTCAAGTCCAGCATTCAAACCTCGAAACACGATTCTTCAGGGTTATACAAGTAACTGGAACTTGAAGGAGGCTAATCAAGAAGGGGTTCACAAGTGAGTGGAGTTTTTGCAGCTAGGAGGTCCTGATGGATAAGTATGAGTTTGATCACATTTCTTATTTTCAAGTCAAAATAGGTTTAGCCTTCTACTTACCATATTTTCAAAAATCTCAGCAAATCTTTAGAGGCCTCTGGATTGGATTACTAAAATGAATCTTGGTGTGCATTCAGTTTTAAATGGTCAGTCCAGCTTCCACATGTGTGTGTTGGTAGAACTGGGAAAGGGACCAGGATAACAGGCTGTTTCCGGGGCTATTGATGCTGTTGCTGCCACCTCTGGTGGGTAATGTAAGTTGATCCAGCATGGTGGGATGTTCTCTTGGACATGGCTAAGAGGAGGTGCTTGCAGGTTCAGATCCTTCCACTGATTCCGTTGTCCTTAGAAAACAGCGATCTCTCACAGTGTTTGTGTGGCCACAGTGTACCTCAAATGAACAGCGACCTACTGCACTCTTACCTTCTCAGCCACTTCCTCACACACGACAGGACAGTCGTGAGGGTTCTGTCAGCCCCAAACGTGGTACCGAGGTCAACTCTCTCTTGCCTAGTCTTTGGTCATTTCTCAAGATGTACCCTTCCCTTAAGATAGATCTTGGCCCCTGAAAGTGTTGTCTTGTGGATAGGTCGTATTGGAATCATATAGTCCCTCTGAAATTTCAAAAAGTTTGAGATTTGCAATGAAAAAAAGACAACATGGCATATTTATGAAGAGCTACCTTAAGACACAATCTCCAAGTTCCCTTCTGTTTGCCAAGGAGACTCGGAGGAACAGATAAGGCTTTGATCAAAAACTGTCCCATTGCGACTCTCCTTCAAGGTAATAAGTGGCCACTTGTCATTTTCTATTGAGAATCAGTAAAGTTTTCAGTCAGCAACCCACACAGAAGAATAGTTGCAATATTTTCCCACTATAAATATTTGAATTTTTTTTTTCTTTTCAAGACAGGCTTTCTTCAAGGTCTTGTTTTTACTATGCCTTAGAGTCCAGCCTAAGAGTTGGCAGTATATACAGTGTGTGAATGAATGCGAATAGACAAACGCTAACAGAGCACAGGACTTCTATTCTGACAAGTGCTGCTTTGATTCACAGCCATGGTGCCCTCATACCAGGAGATTCTAGTGTTTCCTGGTACCCAGTCACATGAGGCTCGAGCAGAATTGTGACCAGGACCATCTCTCAGTGCCCAGTTCTGACTCTATCACTTGAAACAGTGATCCAAGTCCAGATTTTGTATCTAGCCATCCCACAGGGACAGTGGGCACCTTTGTGTGGACTGCAGGTATACCCGATACAGGAAGATCTTGGAGGATGGGGATAAGCTGGCATTGTTGAAAGGTGGTAACTCCTGGAGCTTGCTGCACAGGTGGTCAGCACTCTCTGTGACCCAATGAAGTTCTGTATTTCTGTATCAGTCAGAGTTCAAATATACAAACACACTGGGTGTCACAGAAAAGGGATAAAATGTAGGGACTGCACTGAGTACAACTGACGGCTGGTTTAGACGTGTGGGTGAGGCTGCTGCTTCTGCCTCTGACTTCAGGCCTGTAGTCGCTGTACTTCAGCAAGGACAGTGGTTGGAAAGGAAAGCTGGTGCTCAACTTGGGAAAAACAAAAAGTGAGCTAGGAATCGGGAAGACACGTGCAAATGATGGCCTGTGCCAACTTGGGAAAGTTGATTATAAAATGTTTATGGTTTATTTGACCTAGTCATTAAATATAACCATTTTTTTTTTTGAAACAAGGTCTCATTTTGTAGTTCAGGTTGGTCTTGAATTTAGCCCCAAACTCAGCAATCCTCCTGCCTCTGCCTCCTGACTGTTAGGATTACAAGTGTGAGCCACCACACCTGGCACTGTGGTATGTGGTACTGATTGCTGCTGGGCATGAGTCACCATGCCTGGCATTAAACAAAACCATTTTATAAATGATCTGCGCTCTTGAGCATATTTATGTGTATTATATCTATGGACTGGAAATTCTATATAATGATGTACTATTGGACATTTCTTTCCAACTCCATATTCAGTAATATCACATTGGTAACTTTCAGTTAGTCCCTATAAGAGCTTTATATGACTGAAATTGGCAAATGCTGCAAATCATGGCTCAATTTATTACATATTTTGTTGATAGCCTAGACTTAAGGCAATGGAGAAAGTGTAAATAAAGTAAAACTTTAAAAAAGATTTAAAAATATTTTTGGCAGTTACATCGTGAATAAGAGAAATATTTTTGTAGTATACAACACTTTTTTCAATTTAGAGAAATAGCTTATAACTTTGATGAACACGAATTCGTTGTTTCACTTTTTTCTTGTTAGAATAAACAAAAATACCAGCTAACATTTACATTGCAACTATATCTGGAGACCTAGTTGCTAAACATTTACAAGTGTGTTACTGGCTAGATCCCACAAGGACAAACTGGAATATATGTTCTTTCCTACTGCCTCCAATCTTGTCAGCGTGGATGACTTGGAGGAGAAGCTGGCATCCTTTATTGCAAAGCTGAACACATAGCTGGCCTAACACTTGGAAAAAACTGCAAGAAAGGAGCCAGCAGGAACTGAAGGAGGGACTGCCCAGGTGTCTTTTGCACCTGCGGGGGAAAGACAGTGTGTGTGAGCTGCAACCCTGGCTGCTGTCATTCCCCTGACCTTCAGAAAGCAGGATGCCTCATTTCTGCCTCCTAAATCTTGTGCACATTTCTCTTGGAGCCACCCCAAACCTGAGAACATGTGGGAAAGAGTATTCTGAGCATTGTAGCTTCAGCTGCGCTAAACTGACATAGACTTACTTTCCTGTTTCTAAGACGTGATGCAAGGCTTGTGTGTGGACTTTTTGGGGGCAGCTGTTGCTGGGTCTGACAGGCTCCAGAGCCGGTTTTATACATATGCAAGTAGGCAAATGCATGCAATCAACAAACAGGCCAAGACCTCAGGTTTTGCTGTCACTATCAGTCCAGAACCTATGCATGGGTCCTTGTCTTCAAAAGGTGAATGTTCTTCCTTTTGTCTTTAATATCTATTTGTTCTTGTGGTGAGAGAAAGGTATGCTGGTCACAGTTTGAATCCTTTGGAAGGGAAGGGAGACTCTATTTGTTTACTCAGCACTGAGCCAGGCCCCATACAGAGCACTGGGGACTGTGAGATGGATCTGACCAGGCCTATCTTCAAAGAGCGCACAGTCTAAGGAGGAAGAGACGTGAGGCTGAGAAGCTGGAAGATACAAAGATGTCTAGGTTCACCGTCCAAACAGGTTCTCTTTCCCATCATGTCCTCCAGAAGCAGCAACAGTCCCACCACTTGCTAACTCACTTGCGGCATGTTGTGACCCTCCCTCGAACTCTTGCTGTGTTTCTCAAGGGTCTCCCTGCACCTGTCCCCTGCTCCTCTCACCCCACTCTGCTTCTAAGGCTCTATATTTTCCTGTGCTGCTTCAACCCAGAACATCGCGCTGCCCCTTCTCTCCCTACAGAAGTCCTCTTATTTCCCTGGACTGTTCTGTGCTTCTTCTTCCATAAAACCCTCCTAGTCACAGCAACAATAATTACCCTTTTCAGGTACCACTCCCACATCTTATAGCGTCTGTCTTTATTTAGCATCCTGGATGGCCTATGTGTTGGTGGCTGTTCACCAAGAACACAGTATGTTCCAGACAAGTGCATGAATGGCCATCATCTCAGTGTAATTCTTTAATGAATCCTACGAGTGAGTGATCTGCTAGCCTTTTTACAAATGAGGGAACAAAAGCTCAGGAAACGTTCAGTGTAGCAATCCCTAAGGCACACATCCCTAAGCTAGTCAGTCGTAGAGTAAGAGTCTGAAATGAGGCTGCTCTTGCTCTATCTGATGCATGGCCTGCCTCTCTCTCCCTGGGATAAGATGCAGAAGTAGGACAGGGTGAGTCTGCAGATCAGTGTGGAAGTGACCCTTTTTCAGATGTTAAAGGAAGACAGTAGCTCTGGGTCCTCTGAGGTCCCCTGTGAGGCCCCCAGAGGGCTAGATCCTCTTAGACACAGTCAGTCAGAAAGAGACTTAACTGAACAGCAAACAGGGTCTCTCCCAGCTCCGGAAAGGAACCATCCTCCAGCATTTGGCATGAAAATGGCTCTCAGGCACAACTCCGCCTCCCACCTCCTCAGACTCAGACAGGAAGGCTGTCAACCTCCCTTGTCACGTCTGACTGAACGACAGCAATGACATGTGCGGAGGAGGCACTGGAGCAGGGGATCCCTTAATAGATCAGGTGCTTCCAGCCCCGAGGCTTGCAATTCACTCTCTGCAGTGGTGGAGGTGGAGGGCTGTGTGCAAGAGGAGACATCAGCCTTTCAAAGGACAGGGCTGGGGTGAGGCCAATGAGCTTCTCACCAAATCAAAGGAGGCACCGAATAACCTCAGTAATGGAGATAACTTATGTTTTAATCTAATACGTGAAAACTCAAATGAATGCAAATTTTCCATGATGAAATAGCTTCACTATTTAAAATCAAGACAGGATTAGTAGCAGCCAAAGACTATTTCTGATTTCAGGGAGGCGTTGTTGTGTGGTCTGAGAAGCAAGTCATCCGGCCTGCTCTAAGCAGGGAACTCTCAAGGAACTGGGATGTTTGTTTGTCCCCAGTTCAGCAGAAACAAAGCACCTCTGTCCCTCCATCCATCCATCCACCCACCCACCCACACATCCATCCATCCATCCATCCATCCACTTATGTGCACTAATTGGGTAGCAATGAATGCTTTTCTATGCAGGTAAGAATATTCTTTGAAAATGATAAACATGATTTTTATGGGCTTTTTTTCTAGTGATGTTCTCTGGTACATAAGTTGGACTTTCAGGGAAAGTTTTGAGCAGTGCTGTCATTTATAGCCAACTTAGGTTTTTTCATAACTTGACTGGAAAATAACTCCAAATATCATTAGTAAGCAGCGTGTTTACTGGAGTCATTGGTATCTATGCCTTATCAGGTTTTGAAAACTGCATTCTGTTTGTATTTTGTGAAGAGTTTTCTTTATATTTCTGGTTTTTTAAAAATCACAAGTATGTTGAATGCTATTGTGATTTTTGTGCAACTTTTGATATGTCCATAGAGTTTTGTTTTGTTTTGTTTTGTTTTGTTTTGTTTTTTGAGACAGGGTCTCGCTTTGTGGTTCAGGCTAGCCCTGAGCTCAGCCTCAAACTCACATCACAGCAATCCTCCTGCCTCTGCCTCCCGAGTGCTGGGATTACAGGCGTGAGCCACCACGCCCGGCTCTGTGGTATGTGGTACTGGTTGCTGCTGGGCGTGAGTCTCCACACCCAGTATTGTATGTGGTTACCGGGGAATCGAACCCGGGCCCTTGTGCTTGCAAGACAAGCACCGGAACTGCTGAGCTAACTCCCTGGCCCCTCCATAGAGTTTTTATCTCTATACCATTTAGAATGTTAGACTATGTTGATAAATTTTCTAATATTGAGCTTGTATTTCCGAGATAAATTCAATGTGCTTCTATAATATTGCAGACACCATTAGAATGGACTTGTCTCTATTTACTTAGGATTTTAAAATCCATTTTTAAAAACAAAATTCAGAGTATGATTTTTCTTTTGAATTCTCTTCTTATAGAGTCTTGTCAACCCTCTGAAATGGCAAAAGTTATCATCCTTTGCCTGCCAACTCTCTGAAACAATTTATATGAAACACGAGTGACGTATCCCTTGAGGGTTTGTTGAGCTGGCTTCTGTAACAATCTGGAGTTGGTGTCTTTGGCAAAGATTTACAATTTTTGGTTCTCCATTTCAGTTTTTCAATGTGATTAGTTTATTCACCTGTTCTGTTTCTTTTCCTGTCAGTTTTTATTATTTATGTTTTTACAGAAAATTGACTGTTATGGATTCAAAGTTATTCATTGTTTCATGATTTCAAATTTTTAGTGTACTTTTTTTTCCATGTTTAAGGTTTGTCTCGTACCAATCTGTAGAGAAGCAGTGTGTTAGCTTTCTGTCTCTGTAACAAAATATCTGAGAAAACCAGCTTAAAGGAGGGAAGGTATACTTTGACTCATAGTGTCAAGAGTTTAGTCCATGGTCACTTGGCTCTGTGTTTCTGGGTCTGTTGTGAGGAGGAGATTGTCATGGCCGGAAGCAGAACTGATTACCTCTCTCAGGGACATCTCCACTCCTCAGGGACCTGTGTCCTCCAATTAGGCCCCACCCTCTAGTTTCCACCATTCACCACCTCTGAAATAGCACCATCAGCTGGGGACAAAGTCATCAATCCAGCAGTGTTTGGGAGAAATATTACATTTGCATTATAACAGCAAATTTTGGTGAATCTTCTTTATTGTGTCTTCATTTTATTAATCTCTGTAGTCATTTTTAATATCATTTATTCCATAATAGTTTTTTCCCCTAGAACTTCTTTTATTTTTTGAGATAAGTGTTATGGTTTAAATGCAGAGTTTTCCCTCAGATTCTCATCTATTTGGGAAGTGATTGGCTTATGAGTATAGTAGCTGAAAATATGCTAAGAGGTGGCAAAAGGTTAGAGACAGGTCTCTGGGGAATATGCCTTTGGAGTGTATATCTTCTTCCCTGGCCCCTCATTTCATTCTCTCTGCTTCCCAGCTGCCAAGAGATGCGTAATTTTCTACTGGCAGACTCTTTCATCATGGCCTTCTTGCTTTGGAGCTAGCCAGCTAGGGCTGAATCCTCTAATATCCATGAGCCAAAATAAACTTCTCCTCCTTTAGGCTGTGGGTGTTGGATACTGTTTTAGCTATAAGGAAAGTGACAAAGACAGATAGGTTCTTGCCATGTTGCCCAGGCTAGTCTTCAATTCTTAATCTTCCTTCCTGAACTTCTCTAGTAGCTGTACTAACTTCCTTCTTTTTATAAAGGGAAATGAACTCAGGGCCTTCATACTGAGCTACATTTCCAACCCTTTTTTAAAGTTTTAAAGTGCATCTCATTAAGCTGCCCAGGTTGGACTCCAGGTTGCAATTCTCCTGCCTCAGTGTCCTAGAATGCTGGGATTTCTGTCATGTACTACCAGTCATGGTCTCTCATAGGTTCTTGAGACAAGAAAGTCAATTCTTGAACAAGAAATTCAAATTTTTTTTTTTTTTTTAGACAAGATCTTGCTTTGTAGTTCAGGCTCGCACTGAGCTCTGGCTCAAACTCACAGCAATCCTCCTGTCTCTGTCTCCTGAGTACTTGGATTACAGGTGTGAGCCACCATGCCCAGCATTGTGGTATGTGGTTGTGATTGCTGGTGGGCATGAGTCTCCACACCCAATATTGTTGTATGTGGTTACTGGGGATCAAATCCAGGTCCTTGCACTTGCAAGGCAGGCGCCGGAACCACTGAGCTAAATCCCCAGCTCGAAACTCAATATTTTTAATATTTCCTGGTTTTCCTGGTTGAAAGTTAAATTTTTCTGTAGAAAAGGCTTGAATCATGTGCTATAAATTTTACATGAAGTATAGGCACTGTCATTCAGTTCTAAATGTTTTATAAATTTCCCTTGTGTACTTCTTTTTCACTCATATTGTTTAGGAGTGTGTCTTCTTCTTATCCAAATGCATTTTTAAGAACTTTTGTTGCTGAATTTTAACATAAAT
The DNA here is from genome assembly GCA_004026965.1 of Petromus typicus. Lineage (NCBI taxonomy): Eukaryota > Metazoa > Chordata > Mammalia > Rodentia > Petromuridae > Petromus > Petromus typicus. The sequence goes on along the minus strand of PVIR01009071.1, from coordinate 34,553 downwards.
GCATAGGTTAGAGAACATACTTTGTGTGATGTAGAACTTTTATAATTTGTTGATGCTTTTTGCATGACCTGGTGCAAAGTCACTTTTTATAGCACGCTTTGTGTGTCTGAAAGAATTACTATTCTGTGATCATCGGGAACAGGACTCCAGATTTATCTGTTAGGTCAAGACATAATTGCATGGGTTGAATAATCCATATCCTTGCTGCTTGCTCTACTTCTGGGGGAATGGCATTAAACTCTTCCTCTGTGATTGGGTATTGGTCAGTATCTCTTTGTAACTCTGCCAATTTCTGCTTTACATATTTAAGACAGGATAGTTGGATTTATAGATGCTCATGAGTATTATGTCTCTTTGGTCAGGTGTGTTTCCTTTATCACTATGCATAATAATGTCTCTTGATTTCTCTTATAGCTTTTGTCTCAAATTTTGTCTCACATTAATAGTGCTCAGCTAGCTTGTGTTTAATAATTGTCTAGCATGGGTTCTTTTTGTCCCTTTATTTATGAATGTCCCTTTATTTATGTCCCTTTATTTATGAATGACACAAGTTTTCTCTGACATATGTAAGCAGCATACAGTTAGATTTTAAAAGAGCTAAGCCAATTGTCCATTCACTACAGTGATCACTAGTATATTGCACTGTCTTCTTCTTCTTTTTTTTTAAATTGAAATCTTTATTGGTACATTACATATACACATCATGATTGCATTTCACAATGGAGATTTGTACCAGTATAAGACACAACTTAATTCTCATTTTTTCTGATAGCCCTACCCACCCTACCACCCCCCTATATACATAAACTTTGTGTCTTTTCCTTTTTGTTATAATCTCATTATTTTGCCCCCTTCACCCTCTTCTTTTATGACTTTTACAATTCTGTTTTCTACTTTTAAGCTGTTGTTAGACTGACCAGTATTCTTTACTCCATGTCTCACACTTTTGCTGACTTGGAGACTATAAATTGTACCATCCTTCCTTTAGGAATGAAGTCTATACTTTAACATTTCTTTTATTATTAATATTTCTGATAAAGTAAAAAATTATTCATTATTTCTACTCTCCTGCCAATAAGACCTTAGACTACTCTACTCACAGAACTTTGTAACTTTCTCATTATTGCTGTCTACATGTTAATCTAGTGATCTAATTATTTAGTAATTATATAATAATGAAATAGCATTATTTAGTTGTTCAATTTATCTACATATATTATCAGTTTCCAAATGTATCTTTATTTCTGGCATGATGTTTTCTGCTGGTTTCAGTTTTCTTCTTGCAGAAGTCCATCCTTTGCTAATACTTTGTTAGTCTGTTTGGATGGCAATTGACTCTGAAGAACCCTCAGTCCTTATTTTTTTGGACATTACTTTCCCTCAACCTCTTCTCTTCTTCCAACCCTGACAGACACATGTGTGAGCCAGCTGTTTGTAATTGCTCTATCATGCTTTTATTTCTTTCCTTCTTGATTTCCTATTCTAAGTAATTGCATTCTGTGTCACAGGTCAGTGGAGTCATTCTATTTTTGAATTTAATCTTCTAGCATTTATCCTTTCTATTAACATTATTTCTCCCTTTTATAATTTAATCCTTCTGTTAAGTTAACTGTCCAGCTTTTCCAAATGGTTCTTTCATTTCTTCTTGCTATTTCCATGGACTCCTGCCTGTAATAATTCTTATCATTTCTTCCTATATCAATTGTAGGTTCTAATTAATCAGAAAAAGTGATTTTCTGGTTTTTCTCTTGTTCTACCCTTGTCAAAAGTACTGTAGCCACCTAAGTATTGTTTTTGTTGGCTTCTTCTTTTAGTGTTAGATTTTTCTCATGTGTTTTGGAACTTAGCTTTGTAGTTGTGACTATGAATCCTTCAATGTAATTAACCTAATTTACTTTCTGTAGCCATTTCCAGCAAGGTCATTGAATCCCTCCAAGAATCTAGCCTCGGCTAGAGCTCAGGTTCTTTGAGTAGACATGAAGATATCGGCTGGTTTCTCAAGGTCCTAACTGGAGGGCCAGCCTCCTCATCTCCTACCTTTCTATGTAGACAGTATCACAGAAATCCTGTTCACTGGCAGGGTACGAGTCTAGGTTATTTTCAACTCTTTGTCTTGGTAGAGCCTCTACCCAAGGCTGTGAGCCTGGATGACAGTCCTTACCTTACATGCAGTGGTTTTAATACCTTTTGCTCCACCTGATAGGACTCCATTCATTTCTACCAGTTTCTTGGCTCTCACCCAGCAGCCCTCTAACCCAGTGAGCCTTGTCTTTGTCCTTTCTACTGTCTCTAGTTTAGAAAGATGTTTATCTTGTTTTCACAGTGGCCGTCTTCTCAGTTTTCATAATGTATATTTGATCAGTGAATGCCATTGGTTGGGATAAGAGAAACAAAGAGATGGGTGGGGTCAAAGCATGAATTTTGGCGCTATCTTGCCTGGAAGACTCCTTTGGTATTTAAAATAATTTTTAGTTTTTCAGAATATTATTATTTGTAACCCAAAACACCCTGATGGATTCCAACATCTATTTCACAGGATTATTTTGAAGGTGAGGTAGGGTTTTCCAAGGTGAACACTCTTCTGCTCTGTCTGAGAAAGAGAAAAGCTCAAGAAAAGGCAGCTACAACTTTGGTCTTTGTCATTTACTTTTCTCCAGGTACTTCTGCATGCTGCATTCATCTTCATGATGCAACTCCATCCTCAACTTGCTAGAATTTCCGCTGGGCTGCACCTGCCTTGTTCACAAACACCTTCGTAATCAACACAGTGGTTTCTCTTGGTGTTTTGCCTTAACATTTTTTATGTTTACTTCTTCGGAATTATTTTTTCCCCACTTATATATAATGGTTTAGAAAGACCACTCAGTGAAATGTTCTTGGTTTTTGATTTAAGTTCTATAATGCAGGACCTTGGAAAGATATCACTAAGCTCTGAGCCTCAGGGGGGCCTGGGGCTGAAACTCGGGGCTTCCACTGACTGACCTTGTAGTCACCTGGAGCATATAGCCTTACTATTTGAGAGAGTATTTTCAACTAGGGAATGGAAATCACAGCATCTACTCCAGAGAGAGAGAGAGAGAGAGAGAGAGAGAGAGAGAGAATGAAAGAAAACAAGAAATGTATCGCAGAGAGTTGGTGCCATGCCCTCTGAGACAGTGTCATTCACAGGCGGAATGAAGCGTGGAATGCTTCTAAACACAATAATGTGCTAGGGTTTTTTTTTCCTCAGAGGACAAGGTCAAAGTTGTATTAACAAGAGCAATAACCTTTTCTCACAAAGGAACAAAGATTGCTGACTAAGACACAGTTTATTTGTTTGTTGCATAAACTCATGAGGAAATGAGCCCCAAGAAGGAGCCTGAATGAAGATTTGGGGCTCCATCTTTGCCTTACTCCAGGGACCAAAATCCCCACTGGACACTTTACCTGGTTATTTTTATTTTTAAATAGATTTACTTTAGGATGGTTTTATATTTATAGAGACATCGCAAGGATCTTACAGACTTCTTGCACATCTCACACTAATTTCCTCCCTACATATGCTGTCTGTTTTGTTACTCAGCAGGAACTGGGTAAGAGGGAAGCTGAAGCATGTTAACTAAACAGAAGGGCCCCTGAATAGAGAAGGATCACCCAAAGAGGAGCACGGTGGTTTGTCTCCTCTTCAAGGTTCATGCGCTGGAATCTCGACCCCCAATGTGGCAGGACTGAGAAGTTTTGTAAGAGGTGATTAGACCATGCAGGGGAGCTGCTCTTGGAAGGGATTAACGCTGATCTCCTGGAGTGACTCAGTTCTTGTGAGGATGAGTTGTTACCAAAAATATAAGATTGGTCTGCCGAGCTTCCTGTCAGGCCAGCAGTCTTTTCTCCCCACCATGATTCCTTGATGTGATGAGAAGCCCTCCCTGAGGCTGAACAGATGGGGGTGCCTGGTCTTAGATCTCCAAAGCCATATGCTAAGTAAACCTCTTTTCTTCATAGCCATCCAACCTTGGGATTTTATTATAGAAACAGAAAATAGACTAATACGAGGGGATAGAAACTGGTAAGAAGCAAAAATGGAGAAGAAGTAGAAAAAACTATTCTGGGTACAGGAGACAGTGACAGATGATTTTTTGAGTTTTCAGTTGTCCTCTGCCCGACACAGGTAATTAAAATGCCATTTGAAACAGAATAAGAACTTCACAGCATCTGGATTACACTAATTATCTCCAGAGCAAGTGGAATAAGAAATATCTATTGCTAAATAAGAAATGCTACTAGACAGGTGAGGTCCTAGTGCATTTAGAACAAGAACTCTTTTTAATGCTGACATCTTACAGGAAGTTCACATCCACAATGTATTTATGATAAGTCATTCTTCTTAGCTCTAATTTCGGGTGTTGGATCTGCCATTCAGGGCATGCAAATCCTTAGAAGGGGTCAAGTTTTTTCATGGAATCTCAAGATAGCTAGGCAATATTTTAATTTAAGGTTACATATATTTTCCTCCTACTGAATGGACATCATTTTACAGTACCTTTCTTAAACTGTTACAGATCGGGAAAGGAAGCTATGAAGGATCTTGAGGGGGACATTTGTATGGATTCAGGGACTAGGGGACTAGGGGACTAGGGGACTGGGGGACTGGATAGGAGCTATGGAGAAATAACTGGCTGCCCAAGAGACATACGGGCAGATGAGCCAGAAGTGAGGGTGGCAGAGCAAGATGATTTCTGGCTGCCATGCCTTGAGTCATCTCAGTTCAAGCTCTTATTTCTCTTGAGATGACTAAGTTGCTCTCTGCATGTTGAATGGTGTGTGGTGTTCTTTCCTCCTTGCCTCAGAACTTACAAATGGTTCCTTCCCGTATGCAGATCAGGTGATTTTCTGAGGCCCTGTCTGCATAGGGTGACTGCCAAGTCAATTTGGTCAGATGACTGTTCTGGCTGATTCATCCACTGTGCTGAGCTCCTGGACTGGGCTCACTGCGAAGCAGGTGTGAACTGGGAGTAGAGCTGGAGGCTGTGGATCAGAAGACAGGGAAGGGATTCGGAGTGCTTTGCTCCTTTCCACATGAGGCAGAGAGGGGGAGGTACAGATCTGAAGCCACCCAGATTGATTGCAGGGGACTCCCAGGTCTGTGGAGATGGGATAGTGGTTCTATCCTTGTCAACTTAAAGTTAGAGACACTCAGTTTAGATTACGGAGCTTCTTTACCCGAAGCCACATGACTCAAGTCATGGCCCTATTTGCAGGTTTAATACAAGGGAGAACTGAACTCAGCATTTGTCTGATTTTTGGTTTTTCCACTTCTTTGTCCTGGGAAAGGAGAAATGGCTGATGATTTTATGTCTATAGTTGCGGTTGTCCAAAGAACTGAGCAGAGTTTCTTTTCGGGAGGACTCATGGGAAGACTGCGTAAGACTTCATACCAAACACTGGGCAGTCTCCGAGTTGGTCCTTCTAGAGAAGGTCTCTTAATGTTGTTATGCACATTTGACCAGCAGTGAGCTCATTTTTGAAAGGTGAAGCTCAGGCAGCAGAGAGAAGGCTGTTTGGAGCCAGAGAACTGGGTTTTCACTTTGTTGTTGATGCTTAGCATATCTGTGGCCTTGTGTGAGTCACCTGCCTCCTTTGATCTTTGGCTGCCTTGATCTGGAATGTGGAAGACACTGTATGCTCGGTAGTTCTGTGTTTCACCTAGTATAAAGCTCAGGGACAATAGCATTTAGAAAAGAAATAAAAAATTAAATTGTAAAGGAGTTCAAGGGAACTAACGCTTCTTAAGAACTTGGGTTTATCAAATAAAATTTAAAGGAAATGAAAAAATGGTAAATGTACTAATGTTTCTTAGTTTTTCATAAGTTCATTTATGGTAAAAGCAGTGCTTTTCCCACATATAATATCCATAGAGAAGAGTACACATTTGGGATGACTTAATTGTTAAGGTCAGGGATAAAGTTTATTTCTGAAATGAACCAACTGTGGGAAAGGCTCAAATTTTCATCCATAACTGAGGCCGCAGCTGAGTTCCTCCCCAGCTGGTAATGGTCCTTTTCTTGAGATTCTGGTGGATGAGCATGTGAGCAGCACCTGAGGTTTTGTCAGCAACTGATATCAATTTTCACACTCCCTGCTGTCTCGACTTCCAAGTCTTCCCCTTTCTTCAGATCCCTAAAGTCAGGGCCAGGTGCTTTGTTCTCCTGACCAGCAGACACCTTTGGGTGGACTGAACTCTCATTTCTTTCTCAGTTTTGATGCCAGGACTCTAGGATCTTAAGCAGCCTAGATGAAACAAGCTACACAGAAAGCTTTCAGGAGTAGCGTCTTTGCACATTAGCACATGCAAGAATGATACCTTCCCAGAAAGGAAAACATCACTTGTTTTCTTCCAGTAAATCAAGGGTGGGAGGTGCATTTGTTTAATGGGCTCTGTCCACATCTAATCCAATTTGGAAAGTGACTTGGGGATGGGGAAAATGCTGACCTGACACTTTGGAGAACAGGCGCAGAGGAAGGGACTTGGGCAGCAAAACACACAGGACTGTAACTAGTCTCAGTGTGACATGCACTCACACCCATATGTACACACACATGTGTGTGTTTGTGTTGTATTTCCTTTCTGACTATTGTCTGAATTTCTGACTGTGTGACTTTTGATCTCTCATCTGTCTGCCAGAACCATAAATCACTAAAACAGAGAAAACGGATAGACAAACACTCAGTTGAAGGACAGCGGGGTGATAGGGTAAGTGACGGGCCTCAGTGATGTCCACATCTGAATTTTTGGAACCTGTGGATTTGTTACCTTACATGGCAAGAGAATGTTTAGACATATTTAGATGAAGGACTCAGAGCAAGATAATTCTGGGTTATCCATGGTTCCCAGCATTCCTGAAGGGAACCCTTCCAGGCTCACCTTCCTGGTTTCCAGATACTCAGTACCATGAGGCTCCCCAGAAGACCCATTTTGCATCTGTCTTCCTCGTTCTTTCCTATCTGACTCATGCCAGTGGATGCAATTTTAGCTTTGATCCCTAAAAGAGGGAGGACAAAGGGCCATCAGATAGGAGGCGTGATGCTGAAGGCAGGTATTCTTGGTCTGCACTCTGTACACGGAGAAGCACACGCAGCTGCTGGGACATGGAAAAGGCGAAGATGTGGAGTATGTCCTAGTGTAATCAGAAGAAAAGCAGCTCCACAGATGTATCTATTTCCACTCATGAGATCAGTTTGGATTTCTGATTTCTAGGGCTATGAAAATATTTGTATGGTTTTAAGGCAGTATCAGGAGAGAAGCAGTGTAAGGAGTCGGGAAACCGAGGCATGGGGCTGGTGGACACCTCCGCTCTCCAGGCTCACAGAGAACCTCATGCTGCAGGCAGAACATGAAGGCAGATCAAGGACTTGGAAAGGGCTGCAGAGATGGACGTGCAGAGCAGGGCCAAGACTCCCTGCAGGACTTAGATCCTCGTGTCTCAGAGGCAGTAAGCACCAGGCGCGGCAGAGAGATAGAGGCTCCAAGATTAGGGATCAAGACAGAGACCTGGCGGCTTGGTACAAGGTGTAGTATCAAAAAAAATAAAGGAGGATTCCAGTTCCAACCAGGTAGCTTGGTGCTGAGCTGTGTGCTCTGAGCTTAGCCCTCTGGATCCAGAAAGCAGAAGCTGTGGTTAACTTGGAAGTTAGAGATGAGAAGCTGTAAACTAGGTCCAGTTCACAGGCATATTTGACTTACCCTGTGTTCTTCAAGGCATTTAGGCCAATATTTAGGCATCATGAGATTCACACATGCAAGTGAAGTTCTGACTTATTTTTTAATAAGGGGAGAACTGGTGGGTGACATTGGCTCTGTAGTCATCCTTGCTCAGAGGCTCCGAGCCAATCACAGGAGATGGGCCATTCCGGGGAGAAGCAGTTCCTACAGCTACAGATGTGGGGTGCCAATCATCCCCAAGCATAGGCTTTTAAGAGAGGAGCTTGGGGAGCCCCAAGGGACGTGTCTGAGCCATGCAAGCTCCTCACAGCCCTGTGCTCCAGTTACAGCTTGACAAGTGCCGAGTGCAGCGAGACTCTGAGCCACATTGATCCGGACACTAAACTCGTATTAATGGAGTGAGAGAAAGCAATTGCTTTCTTGGCAGCCACAGGCAGCTGACAGCTGCACAGACCTTATCATCCACTGGAGACACCCGGGTTGCCCCACAGGGGCAACAGCACAGAAGACTTGTCTGGTCCCTGGGCACACTGTACACTCTGGCCATTATGTGGGCCACCAGATCAGCTGCCACTTCTATGATCTGAGGCCCTCAGCTGTCTCTCATACACCAGCTCTTTACTCAGACATAATCTGAACCCAAAGCGTGGCAGGAGCCCATGTAGTGGGCAGACAGTGATCTCCTGTCCTCCTCCCCTCCATTCCCAATTTGCCTGTTCTTCCTAGGCTCACCTTCCACACCTTTCTGATCCTTTCAGGGTTTGTCCTCAGTAGAGTTAAGCTGCCTTGGCGATCCACTTCAGATGTGTTTCCCTGGCTCCTTCCTCGCAGGCTCACTCCAATGGATGTGATTGTGTTTTGGGCCTCTAAGCTTGCGCACTTCAGCTGGAGCTAAAAGCCACTCCTTGCTCTTACCGTAGGTCTGTTACCAGCCAGGACCCCTCGCCAGCTCAGTCACTAAGGCCCTTTACTTCCCTGGTTTTTCTTGCATACTTTCATTTTTCTCCATCCCCTGTACCATTTCTGCATCCCAAATGCAGTCATCTCCTACCAAGTCCTCCCAGCGCCTTCCCTGGGCACCTTGATTCCGGGCTTCACTCTTCCAACTCCTTTTCTAATGGCAACCAGAGAATTATGTCCGAAGGAGAAACCTTGTTGCAGGGACTCTGTCATGAATCCTTCCATAGATCACCGCAGGTTTCAGGAAAAGGCCTGCGTGTTGCACGTTTTCAGTGGTTCCTTGCTTTCTCCTCCAGCCTCAGGGCTCAGCAGTGTCCATGACCCAGCTCTGTTCTAGACACGGTGGTCTGTTTGCAGAAGCCCTGCTTCCCTCTGATGTTTGGTTATTTCCTTTAGCTGGAACCCGCCCCTACCCTAACCCCTTCTGCTGGACAACTTGATTTCCACGAGCCTGTGGGTGCCCCTGCTCAGCACCAGGCTCCTGTGCCATCTTGCCTCCAGTCACGGCACTTGTCACACTTAATAGTTGTTCCTTCTTGAGCTGTCTGTCACGGTCCCTGGGTTATAAGCTGCATCTAGGCAGGAGATTGTCTGATTTTCTCTCCGTTATATCCCTATCATCTTATGTCATCCTGGGGCAGGTGCTTGATGGATCTATGCTGAATAAATGGATATAAAGACAAAAGCCAAGAACAGAAAAAGCCTTTGTAGGTAAATAAGGAACTTCCTCAGGCTTGACGCAGAGTCATTGTTTTGGTTTTCTGTGGGCATCCTCACAGAAGTCAAGATAACCAGATAAAGAGGCTGGGGTGAGAAGCAGACAGTAGGACTCTTCTTAAAACCTCATCTCCATGTCTCCGTCTTGTCCATGAAAGGAGCATAGGAGATACAGCCCACGCTTCCAGTAATTTGAGTGGCATTCTTGTGCACCCTAAGAGGAAATGAGCCTAAGTGGGTAGAACTAATATCAGGTAGAACCAGGTTTGTTTGATCCCAGACCTCAGCTTTGCTAGCTATTGCTCCCTCTTCTTGGAAAGATAACTAAGAATCAGCCTAGAGCTCACTTCTGATGGGGGTTGGGCTGAAGAGCAGCACGAGATCCACCTAAGAGCTGAGTCTTCTATGTCACTGTGTGGGGGGGCCAGACCTTTGGGATTCTGTTTCAGGTTTCCTAGTCCCATCTTTCATCTCTCTGGGGCTCAGAAAGGAGATTTCCTCTGTGGAGTTCCTCATTGCTCAGCACGCAGCCTGTTCCACCCACAGCCCTGAAAACATGGCCATTGAATTAGAAAGCGCTGTGCAGACTGTGTTCTAATATCCTCCATGAGTCAGGCAGTAAAGCTGGCCAGTGGGACCCACTCTATCCTCACTAACTGGACAATTGCCTCATGTCACCAATGTGTATTATTATGTCTTCCGCTATAATGCATGTCTTTTTAAAAGAAAATTAGGATCTGTCAAGCATCATTACACAATGAGCCCAGCAACAGGGCAGCCTATGGCAGCGTATCAAGACAGAACAGACCAGACAGAGCAGCTGCCCAGGGAGTGTTTGTCTGGAGGCCTGGTCATTACCTATGCATACCCCAGAGGGAGGCTGCCCTGTCACAAAATCTCCATCTCCTCCCAGATCCTGGCAACTGCCCAGGCCAGGGGATGGGAAAGATTTGATACAATTTTCTGGACTGAGGAATAAATCAGTTTGTGAAAGTACTCTCATTTCTATGTCTGCAGATAGCAGGAGCCTGTGCAAAACAGAAAGGCCGCAGAGCACTCACGGCTCCAGAGCCCTGAGAAAGGAAGGAAGGAGCCCTGCGTCCAGTGGGAATTGATCCCTTTAGAGTTCCCTGCGTTGTGTCTAGTGGTGTTATGGCATCATCCTCTCTACCTTTAAGAGTGAAGCCACTTCTGCAGATGTGGAAACTGAGCCTCGGTGAGTTCATCCTCACACAGGGTCAATCTGATCCCAAGGCCTGTACTCAACCCACACACCATGCTGCCTGTGTTCCTTCTGGGAGCTGCAGTTGCAGAAAGCTAGAAAGAGAAGGGTATGCAGGCTTTACCCACAGGACTGGCCCGCTCTTAAACCACTTTTGTGTCTCAGCATGTAGACAGGTGGCTGCAGAAGCCCCTCTACTTGGCCAGCACAGAGGTGATATCACAGACAATCTTGTGTGGGTATTTAAGGACAAGCAGTTGAGATACCTTTTCCTTGGTGGTCCGCTAAGTGACTGAGCTGCCCTGTGTTCAGTGACTGTTGCCCCTAAATCTTCAGCCACAGTTACCCAGGGCTGCCCTGTGCTCTGCTCTGCAGTCTTTCTCCGTTTTTTCCCACACCTTCGTCTTGTTCTTTTGTTTTCCTCTTACTCTTTCACTTCTTCCCTTCTTTCTGTCTCTTCCTCTTCTCCACTCTTATTTTCCTTTTCTCTTTTTTCTTTCCCTCCTTCCTCTTTGTTCCCTTTTCCTCACTTCCTCCTCCTCTTGCCCTTCCTATCCTACCAAATTCCTAAAGCTCCTCACCAGCCAGCACCTATAAGTGGCAGAAATCATAGCCAGCCTCCCCAAGTGGAGAAATAAATGCTGAGTTGTGACAATCGTGTCTGCCTCAGAAAGAGAGGTTTTATGTAGTTTTTGGCATTTACAGATCCTTTGTGAAAAGGTCACTCTGTTCTTGGAATCTTTTATTAATGCTGAAGACCGGCCTCGGAAATGTCATGTCTTTTTACCATGATATTTACTCAAAAAAGTATGACTAAGCATCAGAAATTCTATCAGCAGCTCGACCTGGGCAAGGCTAGGGATCTGCAAGGATAGATGAGTAGATGATGTTAGTCCACTGGGCTGCTGTATACTCTGGTACTACAGAGCCCTGCGCCGAGGAAAGGAGGGATGGGCAGACCCCAGGTTCCTGGACATCCATCTCTGTGCACTTCTCACACTGTCTGCCAGCTCCAGAACACCGACCAACACATCTGAGCTAGAAGGAATGTTGATGTGCACAGACTTCAACAGCTTTATTTTACAGATGTGGAGACTGAAGCTCAGAGAAGTGATGGCACCTGCAGGATCATCTAGTGAGTCAGGGACAAAACTGAAGACAATATGTTCTTCCTCCTAAGTCGATAGTTAGTCTTCTTCCTCTCATGCTAAGTTGTCATGGGGCTTTCACTCTCAAGATGAGCCTGGAAAGAAGAAAAGAGATGAGTCTCATCCTGGATCTGAAACTCTGGGTCATGAGTCAGAATCCAAGACAGTTCAGGGTGGAGGGAGACACAGGCCTAGAGGATCCTACTCACTGCTTCCTTCTTGCCTTCCTGATCTGAATTTCAAGGAGTAGCAGAAGCCTTTCCTAAGCACTATTGCCTTTCTGGATGATCGATTGTTAAAACTAACTTTATTTGTCTTCTTTGCCTCAGGCTCCCATAGCAGAGTATCACAGACCTAGGACTGAAACAGTAGCCATTTCTTTTCTCCCTGTCTTGGAGGCTGGAAATCTGAAATTAGGGCTCAGCCTGGTTAGATGCTTCCTGTCTGGGTTGCAGATGGCTGCCATCTTGCTGTGCCCACACATAATAATGACAGGTGACATGGGAGCTCGAATGAGCAAGGTGTGTAGTGTCCCTTTTCGTAAGGACACTAGGATCCTACTGTTATAGCTTCATCTAAGCAAAATTACCTTCTGAAGACCCCATCACCTAACGTCATCACAGTAGGCATTAAGTCTTAGCTTATTAATTTGGGGAAGACATTCAGCCATTACAACACTTCACATGGATCCTTTGGAAAGGAGGAGAAAAAGTAAAGTCATGGGGTAGACTGTACATTGTGTACCTGAATACATTTTTATTATTGTTTTGTCTTTGGGAAGAAACTAGACAAGAAAAGATTCACCCTTTGCTTGCTCAGTTTATCAGGGGAGCTGTTTATATCTTGGGAAGGAGAATGAGCCTTAGACAAAAAGACCTTTGGGAGGGAGTAAGGTGAAGACATTTACTATCTACCCCCAGCCCTTCCCCTGTGCCATCCTTCCTCCAGGTTCATTTCAAAAGTCTGAATAGATCATCAAACCAGGACCTGGGCCAACCACCACATCCCATTGTCCTGCCCACAGTTACTACTTTGGGAATGAGAGCTTGACCTCTGGATGTCTAATCTGTGTCAAAGACCTTTACTGAGACTCAGTTTTCTGATGCATTTGCGCTTGGAAAGATGTAGTCTCAAGAGCCACTGCTATTGTCACTTGTGGCCATGAAGGGGCATCTACTTGTGTCAGATCAGAGACAGGTAGTAAGAAAGACTTTTCCTTAGAAAATATTTAAAAGGACACGGGGTATAGGGGTAAATAACAAGGGGGGAAAAGAATGTGATGGTAATAAAAAAAATGAAAAGCATTTATGGGGATGGGGTGGGTAGGGGAAATGGGGAAATGGGGAAAAATGAGAATCAAATCGTATCATATACCGGTACAAATTTTCAAGGGTGAAAGTGGCTATGATGTGTATATATAATGTACCAATAAAGATTTGAAGGAAAAAACCAAAGCCCTTTGTTTGACAGTCTTTTTCTCCACAAGAGCAGAGGTTTAGTTTGTATACCAAGAACACTGCTGGAACATAGAAATATTAATAAGAACTTGTTTATATATTTTGGAGCCTCTGAATTTTGACAAACCTGTGTCTAGTTCCATTTCCAAATGCTTTAGTTACATAAACCCATGTATCTGTTTTTTTACTTAAGCTAGTTTTAGCCAAACTTCTTGATTACTCACAACCTGAAGAGACTTACATCAAGGGCTTGGAATATAGCTTAGTGGCAGAGTGCTTTGTTTAACATATATGAGGTTCTAGGTTCTCAGTACCTCCCCTCACACATAAGAGGATTAGAAAAGTCTTAAGTCAAATAGGGCATGAAGTTAAAAGCAAGGTTCTTCTACAGAATGGAGTACTACTCTGCCATAAAAAATGATAAGTTTGAATCATTTCTACTTAAATGGACATACCTTGAGGATATCCTCATCAGTGAAATAAATAGGGCACAGATAGGTACATATCGCATCTTTTCTCTGGTATGAGAAAATGAAGATGTAAATGAGTCCTAGCATTGTATGTTATATATTGTGAAATAGAAAATGCTCAATGTAAAATAAGGTGAAAGGGGACAATGTTGAGATTGTAACAAAAAAGTAAGGAAACAAATTTTATGTATATG
>PVIR01009071.1:0-20586 GCA_004026965.1 Petromus typicus | reverse complement strand
TCTCAGTTCTGAGGGGTAAGTCATGCTCCAGGCACAAAGAGCCCTTCTTCCCTTTGACAGAATCACGAAGCCCCAGTGTCCTTAAGTTGATGGTGACCCTGCTCTGGCAGCCACAGAACAATCTTCAGCCCAGGAAATCAGATGCTGCCGTGTATCTGGCCTTAGATTCTGCCACGAACAGAACCACGTGGCTGTCAAGGCGGCAGTGAGATGGTGGCTGATTGGATGGGGCTGTCTCTGGTGCTGGATGCTGCTCAGGCTACAGGTCAGGCTGTTTAAGGGTGAAAGTTTTCTTCCTGTAACTTTCCGCTGGGGCTCCTCTTTTTTCTTGCAGTTTCTGTGAAGAGAAAAATGATAATCATAAAAACAATAATTTCCACTTATTAAATTGTGTACTGGGAGCCACTGAGCATGGGGCAAATAGCATTATTAATTCATAAACCAGATGAGCAAATAGACATCTGGAGGAGGAAAACAATTTTCTGAGTCCCAGATAGGAATGGTGGGACTGGGGTTTGATCACAGTCCATCTGAGACCAGCACCTCAGCCCTATTACTCCATTACTTGCCTTTTGATAGGGATAGTCCCAAGGAACTCTCGGTGGGACCATCAGGGCAATGCAGAGCTTGTATCTGACAAGATGGCTGATGGAGGCCCTACTCATTGTGCCTGTATCTACACCACAGCTTGAGGAAGGTGAGCATGGTCTTCCTCGGGTTCCTGTCCTATGGCCATTGAAGAATCTGTTGAGAACAAAGCCTCAAAGATTTCATATCCCTGGTAGGGCTGGCTCACTGTTGGGAAGGATCCAGGCCAGCAGTTTTCTTGGATGCAGTGCGGGGAGGAGGGCTCAGTATTGATGCTTCTCATACAGGCACAGGGGTTGCCCATAGAACAAGCTTTGGCACGTGGAAGGGTTTCCCTATACCTGCTGATGGGAGATGAGTGACACCTGTGGTTTGTGGCTTGTAGCCAGTTCTGTGGGGAGGAAGGCTCTGCGCTGGGGACAGCTGAGGACAATGCAGGAGAGCACCAGCTCTGAGAAGAAATTCCCTGTGTTACAGCTGCCAGAGCAGCCTGGGTTTGGGCTGGAGGCCACCTCTTCTGGCACTGGACTGTGGGCTACCTGTGCCACAGGTTGGAGAAAAAGAGCAGAACTGGATAATCCTGCATCTTTTTTTTTTTGTTAAGGTTTTTTGAGACAGGTTCTCACTTTGTGGTTCAGGCTGGCCCTGAGCTCAGCCTCAAACTCACATCACAGCAATCCTCCTGCCTCTGCCTCCTGAGTGGTGGGATTACAGGCATGAGCCACCATGCCTGGCACTGTGGTATGTGGTACTGGTTGCTGCTGGGATGAGTCTCCATGCCCAGTATTGTTATGTGATTACCGGGGATTGAACCTGGGTCCTTGCACTTGCAAGACAGGCGCCAGAACCACTGAGCTATATCCCTGGCCCCCCTGGATAATTCTGCATCTTGCATCCCTGGTGTTTGTGGATTATACAGGAAAGCTCAGGGGCAGAAAGCCCAGCCCTGCCTGGAGCCTTGTCTCTGTTCTCCTGGATCTCTCTTAAAGACAGAGTGGTCCAGCTCTAGCGGGTGCTCTAGGCAGTGAGGTCAGGGCCTGAAGGGAGGTCTCAGCATCCTTCTTGCTGGCCCTTTCTGTCCTTGCCCCTTGTGCAGTGAGTGACTGATGATAACAGAGTGGCTGCATCCATTCCCCATCAGGACATAAACTAAGAATAAAGCCCAGCCTGAGTGACAGGCATTTTTAGGCAAATCTTGGCTCCTTGGTGTGAAAATAAGTGCAAGGATACAGAACACAAGGGTGTCACAAGGGCCAGGCATTATCTTCCAGGTTGTATGGTCAGTCATATTCATAGGAAGAACTCACTCTTCTCTTGTAGTCTAGAATGTAACATCCTTGAGAGAAAATCAAGTATTTGGTTGAAAGATGAGTTTATCTCTACACTGTCAGGAGAAAACTGGCAGTGGCGATGGTAGTAGGGAAGAGCCTAAAACCAAACTGAAGTCCTTTACTCTGCTGGCCTAGAGGTCTCAGTTGTTTGGAGATAGTTGAGGGAAAGCCCTATTGACACTCTGCGTTCTCAGAAAAGGGCAAGCTTCAACACGATTTCTCAAGATATGCACATCTCGGAGGTGGATGCAAGGCGCGGCTTGCACATCTCGCACATCTCAAATCTGGAGATCATCTCAAATCCAATCATTTGGATTCCAATGTTGACATCATCTGGTCTGAGGCTGGATCACGCTGCCCAGATTGCTGCTCCTGAGACAGGATGTTAATGAAGAGGTTCTCACAAATATCGACATTTCTCAGAACTGAGCTTTGTCAGCTGCAAACACACAGAGAAGAAACTGGCACCACATTACCAGTCTCGTTGCACACTTACCATATAATGGGACCTGTCTGGGTGTTATTTCAGCTTTGAATCTCAGCATTACTGTCTGCACTGTAGCAATGAGGAAGTTGAGGCCCAGCCATGGTAAGTTATTTGATAAAGGTCACATGTTACTGGGCAGGAAGGTCTTTGCCTTTTGACTGTCTCCCTCTTGCTTGTCATATGAGACACGAAATACCCGGTAAACAGTGCAATGTGGAATAACTATAAGAGGCTCTTATTAAAATATCCCTCTATTGATTTTTAGTGCTCAGAGCCATTTTCTTGAGCTTTTTATTTTCCTAGTTGAACAAATATCCAGCCGCTTGTGCATATCGACAGCTGCGCATTGCCTGTGTGGCCTCTCCAGCACTTCTGTGGCTTTGAGACCAGATCTCAGCCCCAGGGACCACAGGGGCCTTGAGGTCGGAGGAACCGGCCCTTAACAAGCCTTCTCAATTTTTTTCACATTAGCCTATTGCCTGGGAAAATTCCAAGCTCCCCCAGCCCATCCTCAACGGAAAGACACTTTGTTGCGTTGGCATAATTTCTTACAATAACATTAACATATCATCGGAGCTCATTACCTTTGGTGTAATAGTTCCCTATTGAACTGTGTCAGACTAATTATGTCAGTTCCTTTTCATTCCAGTTTAGTGCTTCTCCAGAGAGTCGCAGTGCAGCACTGGTAATAATGATTAAACTGCTGTCGAATGCTCCACTGGATGGCCGAGCCAAACGGGAAAAATCCCTCGTCGACGATGGCACTCACCTAGTCCTTGTACTTGATGCAATCTGGGGTTTGAAAAGCTATTCCCCAGCGGTCATTTCTACTTGGCGATGGAAAGCTGGTACTGTGGGGCACGACAAAACGGCAAATCGGGGAGGAAATGGCTTTGCAAGGCAAGGAGCGGTGGAGAGGCAGCCAGGTGCTTTCCATTGGCTGGCTGAGCCCTCCAGCTCCGACCGGACCCATTTGGAGCCGCGCCTTGCGACGCAGCCGGCCGAGGTGGGTGAGCAGGAAGAGGCCGGAGTAATGAATCAGGACAAGCCAATATCAAATGCTTAAAGCTCTGTTGCCAGTGTCAGACAAAAGAGCCCCAGGAAGATGAATGAAAATGAAGTCATTTTCACCTTCCTGCAGTCTCAGGAGGAGCCCTTCGCCGGAGCCTAAATCGAACATGTCTTTGTCTTTTTGCATAAAGGGGCGGAAGGAAATCTCGTGCTTTGACAGGTAGAAATTTGATTCTCTTCATCACCTAACCATATTCGGGCTTGCTCTGAGAACCCATTACTGATGATTAGAAATAGTCTCAATAACTACGGCAACTAGCATCCGTGGAATGATTACTTTGTGCCAGGCCTTGTGTTAGGATTTCACGTCTGCCGGTTCACTGAACCCATAAAACAGTCCTTTTGGGGATGGCTTATCATCCCAAGTTTGGAGATAAGGAATGGGTACAGGTAAAGTAACCCGCTTATGGCTACTCCTGAAGCCCCCATATCTGACTCTAAAGCTATGTTCAAAGCTACAACCTCTTTTAATTCAGCCAAGTAATAGGATTAGGATCTTCTGTGAGTGTGATAGATACTGTCTCCTGCTTCTTGGTGCTGAGAGTTCAACAGTCAATGTCAAGCACAGGACAACCAATTCTGTGTGTGGGCAAAGGCAGGGACTCCGAGAACACCTTCATTCATTCCCTCCGAAGTACTGGAGTGTCTTCTGTGTGCTGGACTCGCCTGGGTTCTCACCATGTTGGGGTCAGTAAGACAGCCCCAGACTTTCATTGAGTCTTCAATTCATTTTATAGTGAATGGACCAAAACAGGAAAGTGATACTCAAAAATGGAGGGCTGCTATAACAGATTTCTAACAATTTAGAGGCAGCTTTGGAACAGGGTGATGTGTTGAGCCTGGAGGAGTTTTGTGGTACATGGAGGAGAAAGCCTACTTTGCTGTGAACAGACTGATGAGGGTTGGAAGGAAGAGAGAAGAATGACGGAGAAAGCCTCTATGTTCTTAGAGAATACCTACCAGGAGCATTGGTAGAAATGTGGATGATGCTTCAGTCCATTTCATGCTGCAATAACAGACCATCAGAGCCTGGATAATTTATAAAGAAATGTGTTTTTCACAGTTCTAGAGGCAAGGAAGTCCAGTGTGAAGGTGCCAGCATCTGGCAAGCGCTTTCTAGCTGGAGAATCTCACGGCAGTAGGTGAGAGAGTGAAAGGAGGCAGGAAGAAGCAGGAAAAAGAAGGCTGAACTTTTTGCTTTTAAGGAACCTGCTCCCAGGCTCCCAGCTTTCTATCACAATAGCAGCACTAATTCATTCTTGAGGACCCTGGTACCCCTGGGCCACTTCTCCTGCCACCATCAGTTGGAGGAGTCAGGTTTCTAACTCATCAACTTTGGGGACTATGTTCAGATCATAGCAGATGGCAAAGGCCACTGTGATAAGTTTTCAGTTAGAACTAAGAAACGTGTCACTGAGGAAAGAACATCTTTGTCATACAGAGAGTGTCAACGAGCTCGGCTAAATTCCATCCATGTCCTAGTGTTTTGTGGGAGGGGGAGCTTATGAGCAAGGAAATTGGGTATTTGGCTGCAGAAGTGTCTAAGCAAATATTGAAGGCGTCGCTTGTATACTCATGGTAAAATGTGAGAAAAGAGAAATGACTTAAAGATGGAGCTGTGAACCAGAAAGGAAGCTGATCCTAAAGGTTTGCAAAAGTTTCAGCCATCGTGTTGTAAAGAATGGAAAATTCATGCAGGAGAGAATTTCAGGGGAGTGACCAGCTGGTGAGGAGATTAGTTGGCCTCTAAACAGAAGCCTGTTCAAGACAATGGAAAAATGATCCATCTCCCCACAAGGTGATCCACAGCCGATCAGCGCTATGTCAGAGGAGGAGCCGCAGCACCACCCAGCACCCACACCTGAGCACGCATTCCCTACTCTGCTGCTCCACTGCTTTATTTGTGGCTCCAGCGTGTCCTTGCGTGGGATGGGCCACCATGGTCACCCCTGTGGAAGTCACAGGCAGCAGACTTTGTCACCGACTACATGATGCACAGTATACAGCAGTATACAGAGCTATGATGCCAGGGAAACCTGCATCTCCCTGGAGCCACGAGCATACAACTCAAGCAGAGAACTGGACAGATCCTCTGCCAGGGCAGTTCTCAGAGGGACCAGAAGAGAGATTCCACGAGCCCCAGGACAGTAGGAGCACTGTACATGATGGCAGCTCTAGAGAACCACAGTCAAGCGATTCCAGTCTAGGAGTGCTATAGGCATGCACTGGTGCCCAGCAACGCTGTGGGGGCAGAGTCCACCGGAGGCCCTTTGGACCATCTCTTTTCCTGAAAGGCTGAGAGTTTGGGCCACTCTCATGTGTCTAGAAGGAAGAATCTGAACCAAAGTTATCTGAGTCATAAGATTAGAAGATTTTAGACTTTGGGATCGGTTGCATATCTCTGTCTTCTTTCTCTCTCTCTCTCCTCTCTCTTTTCTCTCACTTTTTTTCTTCCTTTCAATGGAGTCTTGGTATCTTGTTATATTGCCCTATCTGTCATCCTCAGTATCTGTGAGTACAGGCACACACAACTGTCCACCCACCCTGTCCTTCTCCACGATCTCTACCTTTTGGAATGGGAATATCTGTCTTGAGCTTATCTCTTGGTTTCACAGGCTCACAACTAGACAGCAATTTGCCTGAGGATGAATCCACACTTTAGTTGTGTGAGTATCTAGAATGAGCTGACATATATACAAGACTTTAAGAATTTAAAGTTGACTTTTGGAATAAATAGGGATTTTGGCCACTACTGTGGTGAAATATGTTGCATATAAGAAACAGATAAATTCAGAGAGGCCTAAGGGTAGAATGTTAGCAGAGTATGATTAGGTTGCCCTCTAATTTTGTGTGTTAAAATCTAAACTCCACAAACATTGGTATTAAGGAATAAGGATTTAGGGAGGTATTTAAATAAATATTCATATCACTCAGTCTGGTGATTTTTTGTTGTTATTGTTTTTGACTATGGCAGCCCAGGCTGAATGGTATAGTGTGTCATGTATGATGAAGTATGGTTTTTTTTCCCAGTACCAGGGATCAACTCAGGATCTTGTGCTTGCAAAGCAGGTGTAACACTACTGAGCTAAACCTCCCACCCCATGATGAAATGTGAGAATGAGTTTGCAAACAATAAAGTGTGGGGCAGGCTTTGTGGTACACACCTGCCTCAGGAGGCTGAGATAAGAGGATTTCTGTAATTTCAGGCCGGAGCTACACCATGAGTTCAAATTCAGCCTGGAATGCATAGCAAGACCCTGCCTCGGAGAAAGAAAGAAAGAAAGAAAACCTCAAAACATAAAACAAAGTCAAATGAATAATCAAATGTGTGGAAATAATCCAAATACCTACAACTTGTAAATGGATATAAGCAAAATGTGGTATATCCGTACAATAAAATACCAACATCCGTGCACCAACAGAAAGGACATAGTCCCAATATATACTACAAGGAGCATGATCCTCAAAGGCATTATGCTTAATAAAAGAAACTAGACAGAGAAAACTCATTTTGCAAAACACCGCTGATTGGAAATGTCTGGAATATGCATATTTATACATTCCATTGCCTGTTCAAGACAATGGAAAAATGACCCATCTCCCCACAAGGTGATCCACAGCCAATCAGCGCCATGTCAGAGGAGGAGCTGAGAGGAGTGGAGAGGATTTGGGGGATGATGGGAATGAGTGTACTGGACACAACTCTTTCTCTGGGGAGAGGTGTAAATGCCCTTAAATTAGATTATGATGATGGCTGCATGACTCCGTAACAAACTAGTGATCAGAGAATTGTGCCCTCAGACAGATAAGGGTACAATTCGGAGTTCCATCCCTGGTACTGGAAAAAAAAACATCATCATACTTGACACACATTTTATAGGAGATAAGTTATAGCCCCATGGAACTGTGGAGTAGAAAAAAGTAAAAACACCTTGAATTCTCCGAACAAGTGAAGTTCTCACTGAGGGTGCCAGGGGACCAGACTCTTTTTACACAAAGAGTGATTTTAGACCCCCAGATGACCTACTTTTTTTGTGTCATCTGATCTGAGCGAGTACTTTGCAAAGCTCCAGTCTCTGGGGGTAAAAGTCCAACTTCTTCTTCACTGTCAAAGGTACAGAATCTTTGTCAGTGGAAAATGTGCTTTTTCCTGAGGAGTGTGTTCAAGGACCCAGTGTCAGTCCCACAAATTAGAAGGGAGACCACGGAGGGCAGAGACGTGCTGCCGACTCCTGACTCGGGTTGAGAAGGTGCTGTCACTCATGGCTCTGCAGCAGCAAATGCCTCTGCCAAGGGGGAGCAGGCCAGATGGTAAGAAGTCACTGAACACAGTGGAGAGGGAGCATCTGCGATCTGGGGAGTGGACAGACACGAGAAGCCACGTGAGGGTGAGGCGGGGATGGGGCTGCCCGGGAGTCAGAGATGGAGCCAGGCAGGGCCGGAGCCACAGAGGGCTGTCCCAAGGCAGAAGAGAGCAAATTACCCTCCGTCCGTCACCCACTCACACCCTGCAATGCTTGAGCTCTGCCTCCGCTAACCCCACCCCTTTCTTTTGAGACTGACTCTAGCCAAATTCTCCCGGCTGGTCTTGAACTTGTAATCTTCCTGTGCCTCCCAAGCAGCTTAGATTGTAGGGTGATGCCACTGCCCTCAACTTCCTGAAACACTTATAATTGCAGTATGACTTACTGGAAATTCCACAGATCATTCCCACATAGCTCCATGTATATTCATAGAGTGCTTGTGGGCTTAATCATTCCACAGAGGAAGAAGTAGAATGTTTCTAGCATCCCAGAAGGGCTTCCACGTGCCCTTTCAGCTTTTACCCACCTTTCACCCCGGGAAAAACATGGTCTGGACTTCTGACCCTTTGCCTTTATTGATGTCACCTGCTCGTGGGTTTTGTGCATGTTGAATCAGAAGCATTTGGTTTCCTCTTGCTCAGTGTTGTATGTGCAAGTCACCTAGAATAGTACATGTGGGTATTGTCCCCTTCCTTCCAGGTGCAGGGTGGTGTATTCCACTGTGGGAACATAACACACAATATTCTCCAAGTAGCTCTTGCGAGGTATTTTAGGTAATGTCCAGTTCAGGGTTATGCTGAATTGTGCTGCTATGGACAGTCTGGTGCTGTCATTGGGTGAGTATTTCTGGCAAGGATGGATTTATTAGGCTGGAAGGAATGTGGGTGCACCCTCATCTCAAGCAGACACTTCCCAATAGTGCCCCAAAGTAGTTAGATACATTTGTATTATGATGGGAAATATGTGTGTGGAAGATGAAGGGGAGAAAGACAGAGACAAAGACAGAGACAGACAGACAGAGAGAGGTGGAGATGGAGAGACAGAGACAGACAGAGAGACAGAGAGAGAGAAGTCTGCTACCCTCCGCACAGTCAGCCAGTGAAGAAGGGCTGGGGATGAGGAGACTGAAGCGCATGGAAACCAAAGAGCTGACCCATGTGGACTCGGGAAGCGCTGAGAGCCTGGGTTCAAGCCCAGACCTGATTCCCAGGCACAATCCTTTCTCCTTTACATCAAACTGTAGAGCCAAATACAGTCACCACTCAAGTAACTAAGGACTGAGAGTGAGTCCTAATGTTGCGACTTGATATCATGATGAAAATAAATTCATGTATGCATCAGTGAATGAACACACAAATGGAAGCCTGTGGACATGCATGAGTAGATACATATGTGCATGAGTGAATGAAGGTAGTTAGAACCCCACTTGCACTTGGGGCTGCTGATGGGCCCTGGAAAGGACACTACAGGCTTTGAACTAGTCTAACACAAAAGTACTGGGCCCTTCAGCTTTAAAAATCTTAAAAATGTACTAGCATTCTTTCCCCTTTATCGTTTATAACCTCCCATGCCTATGTGTGTTCTCTTTCTCTGAATCTCTTTGCCATTTACTGTGGACGATCAAGCCACTGCATCCACACAGGCACCATTCTGGGAGTGACTGATGACCGCCGGACACACACAGATGGACGCCCAGAGGAATGTCTACTCCCTCCACCAGCTGCCGTAGCATGGATACAGCAATATTTCATGCTGGGTGTTACCTCAGAGTCTTTCTCCAGCTCTTGAGTATCACTAAACCCAGACAGACTCTGTGAGATGAAAAATAAAGTGTTGTGTTTATGACCTTATGAAAAGCTTTCTTTTTCCTCCTGCAAAAGAAATTTATTTGTTTCCATGTGTATGTGGGTTTGCAGTAAGTACGGAAGGATTAAGACTTTGAAATTGTCAATTTATAACCGTGAGTAATGTGAAGTCTTTGTCTTGGAAAGGGAAACTGCTTTGCAAATTGGAGAAGCAAGAGTCCACCCCCTTTCCTCACCACTCAGTGATGCATTTATTAAATATAAAAGAACACGTGTTAGGGCTGGTATCGCAGGCTGAGGCTTCAGCGTATACAGAAAAGGGCCCAGTGCCCCCACTGCCCTGTGGGGTTTTGCAGGGTACAAATTGAGCTCTGACTTAAAATTCTTCCAGAGTGTGAGGATGCTGAGTAGGCAGGAGTTGGAGGGAACACAGTGGAGGAAGGTAGAGGAAGGGAACTTAGGAGGATGGGGGAGGCTGCCAAGTGAGAAGGAGGATGGTGGGAGATCCTGGGAAGAACGGCGTTACGGGGAAGCAGGGCTGCAGTGCGGCTGGGCCTCACTAAGCGGGCAGTAGTCGGGAAGATTAGTACGTGGCTCTAGTGTCAGATACGAGTTTTATACACCATTCTTGTTCCGTTACCTCTGTATAATGGAGTCAAACACTGTGATCTGCTTACTTGGGGGTTATGAGAGGTCAGTCATCACTCATGTGAAGCGCCCAAAGCACTGCTGGGCATGCAGGGGATGTTCAGTAGTAACACTGTGTGCTTATTGTGTTGAGATTTGAGTAAGAAAGGAAGGGGTGGTGGGAAAAGGTAAGCTGGGACCCCAATGTCGGGGCGGGGGCAGTGACACTTGACCCCACCACACTGATCAAGGGCACAAAGCATGTGGGATTTCACTAGTCTAACCCTGGGCAGGGGGACTTGCATGCCTGGGTGGTCCTGAACGAGACTCTGCTCTGAGAGTAGGTGGTCCACTGGATCCCCAGGGACTGGGGGCAGGTCACAAGGGGTCACCCAGAAGAGGTTTGGTCTAGACCTAGGGCCTGTAGAGGTTATGGTCTGCATGTGAAATGCCCCCAAAGTACTCATGTACTGAAGACCTGGTCGTTAGTGCAGCAACGGGCACAGATACAACCTGGAGAGGCGATTCGATGATGAAAGTGCTGACCTCATTAGTGGACTAGCCCCTCGATGACTACCTGGGTGGGCTGTTAGGAGGCAGAGTCTAATTGGGTGAAGTAGGTCAGAGGGGGTGTGGGACCAAAGGGCATATTGGGACCCTGACCCTTTCTTCTCTTTGTCTGCTTCTGGGCTGTCACGAGGATGAGCAGTGTTTCTCTGCCCACCCTTCTGTCTTGATGGTTCTGCCATTCAGGGTAGTTAGAGAAATGGATTCAGCTAACCATGAACTGAAACATTTAAAACTATGAGCCAAAATCAGTCTTTCCTCTTTTAAATTGCTTTTCTCAGGTATTTTGTCACATGAACAAAAAATTGACAAACATCAGGCAACAGACCAACAGATCAAGGGCTTGGGTGATTCTGAGGAGCCCATGGGGAGCTGAGCTACATGCCCCATGTCCAGTGGAGGCTGATGAGCAGAGTCAGGAAATGGGTGCTGTGCTCGTTGATGGGGCTGCTGGGGGTGCAGTGATCCTTGTGAGGATATAGGAAAGATCAGCTTGAACTCAAAGCCAAGGCTGACCCCAGCAAGCTAAGCTTCTGTCCAGCAGGGCAGTTGTAGAAGAAAACTCCAGTCAGGAGCTGGTGTGGGTAAAAGAGAGATAGCTCCAGAGTAGGAAGAGCCTGTAGGGTCTTCAGTATGCCATGAAGGGTTGAGTGCTCAAATCAGAGAAGAGACTGTCCAACAAGTGCTAGATATGGCTTTAAGTGGTTTGGAGGGGGCTGATTAGAAGAGATGAAAAGTCCAGAAGTCAGATGACCCAGCTTCTGGGCCATGCACCCTGGAAATGTTGCTTTGTTTCTCTCAATCTGTTCCTTTCTCAGTAATGGGTTTCTTGTGAGAACAAAGAGACAAAATATATTCATTTGCTGGAACAAATATTTTCTAAGTGACTGGTGTGACCTCAGTACCATTTTAAGCACTGGGGATCTTTCCAGAATACAATGAAGGTAAGATGTTGGCCTCTATGAGACTCACACTTCAGAAGGAGACAGTGCTATGAAGAAAAGTCAAGCAGGGCAGAGACTGGCTGGTGAGCAGCAGAGAAGAGTGGGGTAGAAGACTTTGTGGAGGAGGCTTTGCTAGAAGGCAGGACTGAAGAGTAAATGAGAAGGGAGAAAATTGTCATAGTCATATCCTCTGTAGGGTATGAAGTATTAGGAATTAGGTAAAGACATACCCTGAACTAACTGAGTTTAACCTATGAGAATAGAAGAGACCAGCACTTTGACACCATGCCCAGGGTACAGTGACAAATTAAAGCCTAGAGTCACGTCCCATGATCTGAACCCAGCTCAGGGCTCACACAGCCTCTGTCTGAACTATTACTCCATGCTCTAGGATGTTGGGACAAGGAGAGTGAGTTCCACAGAGCCGGGATCAGCACTTCCATGGGAACAACGTCTGCAGATTACACTCCTTGCACAACATGAAATGATACGAGTTAGTAACTCTTCAGGACAAAGAGGAAACTCTGAGAACTTCTCAGACTTAGATCACCTCCTGGAATAAAGGAGCACAGCAGAGGTGCACCCCTTGGTTTCCTGCAGAACTCTGGGCAGGTGTACAGAGGGCAGTGTGTCTAAGATTGGGGGAAGAAGTGTCAGAGAAAAAGGAACACCTACCTGCTTCAGTTCTTCATATAAGTAACACAGCCACACACTAGGAACATGGTGTATAAGGAAAGGAGGATACATTTCCTGCATTGGTGCCATTTAAATACAAGTAGTCCTAGTACTTTTGGAGTCGTTCTCAAAGCAGTGGGTGTTTGAGCTGTGTGCAGGAAAAAATAAGGAACTCGTGTGGTTTGGAATATTCAGATGCTGAAATGCTGTCATGTTAATGGGAAAGTCTCAGATAATATGACATCTGTTTTTTAAATTTTTTATTTCTATTGGTACATGTTTGTAATGATTATACTTTGTGGGTAGATGTACACAATACGTTTAATTATTTTTATCCCCTCTCCTCTCCTCCTTCTACCTCCCTTCATTTCTTAGTCCTCTTTCCTTTCACAAAATATCTATCTCCCTGTTTCTTATCTTTTTTTCTGCTAATTTTTTAATATTTTTAATTTTTAATATTTGAGTTTCTCATTTAAGAGAAGCCACGCAATAGTTAAGCTTGTGTGTCTGATTTATTTCACTTAACATTATGTTCTCAAGGGGCATCCATTTTCTGAAAAATGGTTCAAGTTTATCCTTCTTTATGGCAGAGTAGTACTCCCATGTGAAAAAATATCACATTTTTCTCTTATTTATTCATCTGTTGAAGGAAGCTTCTTTGAAGATTTAGCTGTTGTTAGTTGCTTCATATTTCCCAAAGTATCAGTGGTTTCTCAAACCCATCAGGGCAACAGATAGAGGTGTGTGGCAGATGCAAGAGACCAGGTCTTGTGATGAGATTGGCCGGTCCCCTCCACGATAACTTCCTTGTCAGCTTGACCACCTTATTATATTGTCCTCCAGTTCTGTGCTCACTAGATATTTTGGTTGTACATACTTGTTAGTCAGGATTTATTTATTTATTTGCTGGTACGAGGGATCGAACTCAGGACCTTGCACTTGCCAGGCAAATGCTGTTCCACTGAACTACAGCATAGTTCTGGCCCAGTAAGGAATTTTTGATTACCTACTCTCAATACAGGAATATTTATTTATAAATCATACATCTGCTGTACTGTAGATTATGAAAATGTTAATCTGTTTAGTGCAGTTTATTTTTATATAAAAGGAAGATGTTCTAACATCTTCTCATACAATTTCAGGAGCTGCTCACACACCACTGATTTAATCCATTCTTCTCCCACACCAGACACAGTTTTGTAGGTAGATGTGGTATCCTGTTGCAGGGTGAATAAATATATGACTTAATGCTGGACTACAGTGTAGGAATTTTTGCATTCTAATGGAGGTTGGCACAGTCCGTATCAGCAGGAAAATAAATCCTGGCTCTTCCATTTGGGAAGACAGGTCAGGAAGGGAGAAGGCGAGGGTATAAGTTCATGGCCAGTCTCTGTGTGGATGGAGGATGCCCAGAGGGCCCACATTTGTGAACTTTTTTGAAGTCTTGGGCTGGCACCCTGCCACGCTTCAGAGTTGGCATAATAAAGTTGGAGGAGGTGAACTGAGGAGGGCTCCTGGGGAGGACGAGCTGACCACAGGGTGGACTGATGGCCAGGGAGGGGCCCAGGGGCAGGGCCACAAACGACACACATTTTTATACTTATTGTAGAAGACACATATATAATATATGATATTAATTAATATGATATTAACTACATATATTATGTATTTTATATATATACAATCTAACATCTCAGTTTTAAATGTACAATTCAACAGTATTAAATATATTTATAAAGCTCTGTAACCATCACTGTTATGTATGCCATTATCCCATTTTTCATCATTCCAAACAAGACGCACCCACTGAACACTCGTACCCCCTCGCTTCCCCTCCCAGCCCTTGGTAACTAATGTCCCACTTTCTCTGTCTCTGGCATTTGACTACTCTAGCTGCCTCATTTAGTGGAAACTTATAGCATTTTCTCCCTCTTTCACTTTGTGTAATGACTGAGCTCTTTCACTTAGTATAACGTCCTCAGAGTTCACCCATATTGTAACCTGTGTCAGAATTTCCTCCCTTTATAAGGCTAAACACCATTCCATTGTATTTTTAGCCCTCTTTTTTTAATCCACTCATTGACTGGTGGAGATCTGAGTTGCTTCCACTTTTTGGCTACTGTGACTAATGCTGCTGCAAACACAGGTTATATAAATAGCTCTATAACACACTGATTTCAATTGTTGGGTGTATATATCTGGAAGTGGAATTGCTGGCTCATACGGTATTTATATGTAGTTTGAGGGACCGCCACACTGTTTTCCACACTGGCCACACCCACTTCATGTTCCTTCTGGCAGGGTGTATGTCACTGGCTTTTGAAGAGTGAGCTTCCACTTTGCTGCAAGATAGGGGTGAAGAGGAGGAGAAAGAAGGCAGTGGAACAGACTCAGGAGTAAAATGTGAGGGAGACAATGTAGCACCCGGGGTGAGGAGCTTGGGCTATGGCGCATCCTCACTCTGCGTTCTTGGCAGTTACTTAACCTCTCCATTTTGTCACCTGTAAAACAGAGATGATAATTTCTACCTCACTGAGGGGTTGGAAGCTATAGATAGTTTAAAGTGCATAAAGCATTGTGCTAGCTGTTAGTTTTGAGATTGCCCAAAGATGGACTTTGAAGGTACCAGGTGGAGTTGGAAGCAACCAGGAGAGTTTAAACCCCAGAGAACTCAGAGAAAATCTGCGAAGCTGTGCTCGGGCCAATGTTCAAATCTGAGAGGCCAAGTTGACTGCAGAGGACTCGCTGAAGCTCTGGAATGCCAGGGATGCGGCTCCCGTGTCTGAGGCCAGGTCTTTACTCCTCAGAGCGCGAGTACTCGGATGACCATCTGGAAAGCAGGAGACGGAGTTCCACCACTCTCCTCGGGAGGGAGCCAGGCTTCCCTCTGTGCTAATGGCCAAGGACTCTTCCACCGGCGGTGAGTGTTTGTAGACTGCTTCCCGGTGGACAAAGCTCCTCTACATTCGTCGTCCAATTGATTATCGTGGCACTATGATTCTTCCATTGCCGAATAACTGAGGACAGACAATCCTTGAGAGGTGAGGAGTGGGGAGAGGAAAACACCGAGGGGGCGGGGAGTGGATGAGAAAGGGACATGAGAGGCAGAGGGACAAGGAAAGGGCAAAGAAAGCGACAGGGTAAGAAGGTGCATGAGTAATACTGAGATTAGCTCTTATCTTGATTTTATTCTTGTTTTTAATATGAGTCCGGGTCTTTCTGACTCTGACAAAGGTGTGCTTCCTCTAACACCAGCTAATCTTCCAATGGAAGAAGTAGCTCTTTCCAAGCCCTGGCTGGGGCAGTTGCCAGCTGAGTGCCTGGCATCAGGCTGTTAGAGCCATAGGCTCTTTCTGACCCCGAGTGAAGTTGAACTCTAGCTCTGACCTAGGCCTTCCTCTCAGGCTTTGGCCTTGCCTTCCTTGCTCAATCACAGCCTTAGGAAGCTAATAATAATCACATCCCCATTTTATAGATGAGGAAACTGAGTCTACGGAGTCCTGGAACCAGTTTCTGTGAGACTGAAGTTTGACTTCTACATATAGGTGAAGTGTGAGGTGCTGTTTGTAGGAAAAGACTGAAAATTTATCCACTGGCCATGATAAGCCAAAAGGGTAGCAGGAAGATTTAACATTTCTGAAATGTAGTCTACTAAACTGTTGCCTAAACTTAGGAATGATATTCCAATTATTCAAGGATCCTCAAAGAGTCAGGTGTTATCGTTAGGAGGAGGTTTTCAGACTTATAGGTGAAAGGGTGAGCTGAGAGAGAAGAGCGGAGGAGGGCCAGGACCTGGAGGGGAGGCCGGGCCCCGGCCAGGCCTGCACTGCGTAACCTCCGGGGGCCACGGGCAGGTGCTTACCATCCTCTTGGGATGCTCACAGCCTAGCAAGTGCTTGAAGTTGTGGCTCCGGAAGAGGCCATTTCCCACCAAGACTATAAAATGGAAAAATGGACATGCTGCATTCCAGGCAAAGAATCAAATGTGCAGGGCTTTTGAAGGAATTTATAAATCAGTTACCAGGAACATTAAAATGCCTCTTGCTTGGGCCAGGGATTTAGCTCAGTGGTTCCAGCGCCTGTCCTGCAAGCGCAAGGCCCCAGGTTCGATCCCGGTAACCACATACCTATACTGGGTGTGGAGACTCACGCCCAGCAGCAACCAGTACCACATACCACAGTGCCGGGCGTGGTGGCTCAAGCCTGTAATCCCAGCACTTGGGAGGCAGAGGTAGGAGGATTGCTGTGATGAGTTGGAGGCTGAGCTCACGGCCAGCCTGAACTACAAAGTGAGACCCTGTCTCAAAAAATACCTAAAAAAAAAAAAAAGCCTCTTGCTGGGCTTAATTTGTGGTTTCTTTTCTTCCCTTTTTCCAAATACCTAACACATTGCTCCTTTCTACTGGCTTTGGTGGGCTCTTCAATGAAGTCTGGTCCTTCTCCAACTTAAATATATGAGCATTCTCTTCCCTGACTGAATTTGCAAAACAAACAACAACACAGATGAAATCAGTGGAGGTGGTTTTTGTACCTTGTGTGTTGGAAACAGTTCCTGTGCTGCACCTCACAAAGTCACACGAGCAGGTGCACTCTGACCTCAACACTAGGCAAAGTGTGACCCTGACAGAGTCAAGCCTGGCCCAACAGACACAGGAGGATCTAGCAGTTTATGCTCTGAGGAGCCCCCACTCTACCTGTGTAACGGGAAGAGCTGATGTTCACATAGACCCTGCATGGGGCAGGTGCTCTTCCAAGCACATTACATTTACTGACTCAATTTCATCTTCACAGTATCCCTACTATCATTATGATCCCCCTGTTACAAATGAGGAATCAGAGGCACAGAGACATTTGTTTTCCCAATTTCATACAACTTGAAGTGGTAGAATGGGGCTTCTACTCCAGCAGTGGGCTCCTAAGTGCCACGCCATATGGCCTCATTAAGCAGGCTAATTTCACCATTTTCCTTAATTCTTGGGGAGTTTAAGGCCTAATGAGAAAGGCAGAGCTGGTGTGGGCCGCTGGCTCTGTGATCATCGGGACACTGCTAGCTGGGCTGGTCTTTTGTGGACTGTGTCTGTCATGTTGACCCCAAGAACTGAGAAGCACAGTTGGTAAACCTTACACAAGGCTTCTGCTGGAGGGGCCTGAGGGCTGGTTGTGGGTCTAGCTCTGTCACTCAGGGAAGGTTGGGAGGAAAGCTAGCTCTGCCACTCAGGATAAACCTGCCTCCTGAAGGACTTTGGGAAAGCTTGGCTCAAAAAGGAGGAGGTGAGCTGGATGCAGCGGCCTATACCCGGGACTCCAGCGCTCTGGTTGCCTGAGCAAGGAAGATCTGGCTAGTCCAAGTCCAGCCTGGGCAACCTGATGACTTAGCAAGACCCTGTCTAAAGAAGAAGAACAGTGACAACTACCAAAAAATACAGCAAAGACTATAGTAGAAACTCAATTCAACCTCCATTCCAAAAAGAAACAAAGAAAAAGGAAGTGAAGCAGTCTGAAAGCAGAAAGGGCTGAGGGACCCCACCAGACACTAGTGGCACATGTGGGTGATGAGGAAGAGCTTCTGAGTGGGAAGCCTGGCCAAGCCTGGTGGGGAACTGAAGCATCTCAGCCTGAATGAACTTCAGCATATGAGCCCCCTTGAGAGGTTCCAGGATCCTCTCGCCAGGGTCTGCTTCTGGCCTTCAGAGTCAAGCAGATTCCACTAGACTACATGAATCACCCCCCAGATCGGCTCTCTCACCCTTCCTGAGGCTGGTGCAGGTGCAGCCCTCCTCCACAGCTCCCTTTGCATCTGCACAAGCTCCTGGATTACTCAGCCTCAGCTTGAGCCAAGAGCCCTGCAGTCCCCTTGTCTGGAGGGTGCAGTGAGTCATCCTGGTCCAGCACTCCTTGTGGGGCTGTTCACCTTCTCTGAGCTCAGCGGGAGTGGGGAGTCTGGGCTCCCCGTTAGCCACGAAGCATTTTGTACTTGGAAGACCCAATGGAAGCTTCATCAGGGGAAGGAAGGCAAGTTCAGCTACAACAGTGGGAGGCCAGATTTCTTCCTAGTGATCAGGGAGGGAGTGTTCTGTAGAGGCTCATCATGGGGCCTGGATGAGCTCACCTTCTTCCCACCCTGAAATTCCATGTTGAGTATGGAGGGAAGCTTCCATTGCAGATCACAGGCTACTGTGTTGGATAATGGCTGTCAGGTGAACAAAAGTGTAGTGAGCAGTAATGCAGAAAGTAGTGAAATAAGGGGCTCATGCAGGTTCTCCAGGAGCCAAAATCCATGAGAGACTCACTTGTTTATTCCAACATGAAAACATCATGTACTTCCTAGTTTTCCAGACATTTTCTAGAGGAGTATATGTCCATTGTACAGATGGGGAGACAGAGAGAGGAGGTAGGATTTACCTAGGACCCTGTGACTAAGTTCTGGAGTACAGATTCACATTCTGATCCTCTGTCTCTGGCTCAGTGCTACTTCTCTGACTCTGCTAGTTACCTTTTTGTCACTAGGGAAAACACACTGGGCACACATCCAGAGATTTATTGTGGTTCCTGGTATCAGAGGTTTCAGTATGTGGTCACCTGAGTCTAACACTGAGATGACGCGGAGGGAGAAAGCTGCTAGGAAAGCTTTCCACCCCATTTCTTTCATTTTCTTGATCCCTGCTCAAATCCACCAGAAATAAGGAACAGCATGGAGAGAGAGAGAGAGAGAGAGAAAGAGAGATAGATAGATAGAGAGAGAGAGAGAGGGAGAAAGAAAGAGACAGAGAGGAAACCACCAGAGAAAGAAGACACGGGCTTTTAGTGACCCACTTCTGCTGACTGGGTCTTACCTCCTAACAGCATATTCAGACATCACTCATCGGTGTAGATGAAATGAACCCCTCCAGGAGCCAATCTCCTACTGAAAGCTCTGCTTTTAAACTCAGGCGCTTTTAGAAAGACATTTTGTATCTAAAGCATCACATCACGTGCAATGTATTTTGATTTGAGCACAGCATTTGACATTGTGTGCCATCTCCCCAAGGACCAGACGGAGCAGGGTCTCCGACACAAAGCAGAAGTACCAGGAGTTGAATGTCACTGCCGGCAGCTATCTGGTGAGTGCATGCAGAGGTCTCTGGTGTGAGCTGGCTATAGACCTTGTGTCCAGGGATCGCTTCTAGGAGCCGCAGTGGTGTTTATCACCCTTCTGATGATGCATTGCTGAGGGGACACAGCTAGTACAATGGATGTGATAACTGAGGAGCAAATAACTGAAGATGTCTTATGTATTCAAGACGACAGAGGCTGTGGAATCAGACCAGCTGTGGAACCTGGGGCAAATTCCTTAATGAGAGCAGACACTCACTAAATGGCCTTTCTCTCTCCCGTTAGAGGGGTGGGGCAGCAGACTTCAAAAGATGAAGCTCCGTTTTAACAAAGAGATGCTGCCTACCTCAACACCAGGTGGCTGCCAGTCCAGCCCCTGGAAACTGATGGTCCACGTTCCCTTCCTAGTGCTGCAGTACTCTAGTTGCAAGTCCTTGGTCAAGTTATGTTTTCTGTATTTCTTCCAGGAAATAGAGGTATCAAAAGCACTTAATTCTCAAGATTGCTGTCAAAACCAAGTGCAATGGCAGCCAGAATGGGGTGTGTGGTATGAGTACTTTTCAAGGCTGTTATTGTCCTGTGGCCTCAGAAGGTAGGATTGAGCCCGATATTGTAATTTATAGGAAATGATTTTTCTTTCACGTAGGTGAAAATGGATCGTATTCTCTGCCAAACACTTTTCAATGCAACTTTTCTCTGCCCTTAGGAGAAATCAGGAATTCTTAATGTGACTTACATGGTCCTTGCTTTGCTGGTGACAGATTCATTTGGCAACACTGAAGCTTTTAGTCTCTCATCTCCATCTGTACCAACCTTTTATACCCTGTGCATGCATGCACGATGCCCTTGTCTCCAGCCTCAGGGCCTTTGAAAATTCAGATTATTCTCCTGGGACCACTTTTTCAATTTTCAACCTAAGTATCCTTTATCTTTTCAAGGAAATCTTTTTAGGTCTTCCAGTGGATTCTCTCTCTCTCTCTCAATCCCTGGGTCCTTCTCCTGCTAATCATATACTGTACCACGGACCTACTGCTTCAGCCTGTATACTCTCATACTACACTATTCGCTGTAACATGCAACACAACACTAATTATT
>PVIR01009070.1:0-54453 GCA_004026965.1 Petromus typicus | reverse complement strand
AAAAAAAAAAAAAAAAAAAAAAAAGTTTGCTCTTTGGGAAAATACATTCTATTTAGTCTGAATATCTTAAGGTTGCTTTCAGAAATTAGATGTGGAAAACAAGTTAGAAATATTAACAAGATCAAAGTTTTATTCTGATTATCATTCTGAAGTGAAGTCCTCCAGTTTGCAGCTGTGCATTTCTTCTAGATCATTCCAGGTTTTTGAACCAAAAATTCAGTCACTTCCTGCATTGGCATTTGGAGGCATTAGCAACAGCCTGCTTGTGGTGGGAATCAGGGAATTACAGCATTGTCTACAGCTGGCAGGTGTGATCAAGATCGCATTCCAGAAGTTCATTTGTAGATGTGTAAAATGGAAGCCTCACTTTCCCAGATACTTAGGGCTCTAAATGTTGACTAAACATCCTTGGGCGAGCCTGCCACAGCTGTTTAACTGATGATGCAGCTGAAGCCCATTTCTCATTCACAAGGTAATTGAGGTAATGTATATAATACATATTTGCAATGTGATAATCAAGGCATTGATCAACTGAAGAATATGTGTTTTGAGTCCTGTCCTTTGTGATGCTGTACCTTGATTACAGTCATAATTTGGTCACGAGTATCTTGAGACTGGAGTGCTTGGGATTTCTCTCCATTTTTATAGCTGAAGGAGCCAGGTTGTCCAATGAGAAGAGAGAAGCTGTGCTAGAGAGAGATGCAATGATTTAAAAAGGAAAAATGTGCACATGTGAAGTAGAAAAAGGACAAGAAAAAGAAAAGGAAAACTGGAAATCATGGTGTAAGTAGAAGAGTGTGTTCTTCAGGTTATGTTGCCTTTAGAAACTGTGTTTATGGAGAGATTCTGATCTCTCTCTCTCTCTTTCTCTCTCTCTCATTATTTGGCTGAAGACTCGTAGGACTATCCCCGACTGAACAGTTCAGTTTTTAAGGATGATACTGTTGTGAGCTAATATGTCTCATGATTGTCCTTTTGGGAAGTAAGAGATATATTTTATGACATGACCAATCCCCTTTAAACAAGAGGATACAGTGCCCTACAGGAAAGTAGAGATGTAGAATAGGATGGATTTTAAAATGTTCTTTATGTCCAAGAATTGAACTTGGAGACCCTTGAGTAGAAATGTTGCAAAACATATAAATTGATGCTTAGTTTTTCATAGATTCATGTAACAATAATGTTCAGGGACATTTCTAATACCGCATTTTGAATTACCTGCCTCTCCACATCCTTAGTCAAATCTGACAGCCTTGTGTTCTGGATAGCCTTGAAGTGAATGAAGGGATGTACTGGTAGAAGGAAGCATTATCTTCTGCTGACATTAGTGACAGGGCAGAATTCTAGGAAGGCGACAGTGTCCGCTCAGTAAGGAGCCAAAGGACCAGTGCTGGAGCTGGGAGAAGAAAACTGTGCCAGTGAACAAATTTAACAGCAGACAGGAAGTGGAGTGACCTTTAATGGAGGAAGAATTCATTGTGATTCCACAAATCACTGGGCAGAAGCTTTTCCTGCTGGGCATCCATTAAGATATTTGAAAGGTGAATTTCTCAGTGCCCAGCATAGCTACCGAGCTGAGCACATATGTGGCAAATTCTGTTGCAGAGATGCTATAAGTTTTTAAATGGATTTAAAATGGATTCCAAAAGGATTTAAAATGCCTGGAAGTGAGGACCAGGAGGGCGCAGGAGGAGACCCATACAGAGGCCAGGAGAGAAGCCAAACCAAAAAGTTTCTGTAACTGGTTGATCACCAGAGTGAGGTGGGAAAAAAGTGGATACATAAAGATATGAGAGTTTGGAAGGATTATAACTGTTGTTTCTATTTGCTTTTTTCTGATACTATTTATTGTGTTGCTTCCTCTGAATTAAAGTCCTATTAAAATAATCTTGTGGTGGGAGTTTTGGCAAGAGGAGCATCTGTTCTCCATTTCAGATACTACTAGGACATGTTGGCAGAATATTCCAGCCAAGTAACATTTTGTGAAGCTAATTAGCTAAAAACTTGTGAAAGGGTTTGCTCTGGTGAGTTACATTTAGGCATTTTCCAGAAACTGTAGAAGTCTCAGAGGACTTATTTTTGAGATAATAAAGTTGAAGAAGTAAGATTTGTAACCATTTTGGATGTGGGAAAAGAAAGCAGAGTCTAGGATAGTGTTGTTGCTGCAAAATTAAAATAGGATTTTGGCATGGCTTCTAACCACATCATATAATTAGGCAGGAGGGTTGGTGAAGAGAAAGACTGAGAATTTGGCTGTCATTGTATTGCTGTGTTGCAATTCTGTTTAACACAACATCCTACAGTTTTTCTCACTCAGGTGTTCTTTACTCCTACTTAGACTTTTACAAAAACCTAGATAATTTTTGTTTTCTGTATCTGCTTTATGTTATACCCTATTGTTTTTATGTGTGGTTTTCTTGTTTTATCTACACACATTGTGTCTGGCCTTATTTATTTATTTGTTCATTTATCCATTCCCCCATACTAATTGTTTATCTACTTTGTGTCATCATAGTCACTTGGAAATGGAAAAGCAAATACTATTTCTTGTGTTGATTGAATATATCAATACATTTCTGAGCCTGGGGATCATGGCACATGCATCTTATCCAAGTATTCCAGGAGGTTGAGGCAGGAGGATTGTGAATTTAAACCCAACTTAGACAACTTAGTGACTTTGTGAGACCCTGTCTCAAAATAAAGAATAATAATGGGCTAGGGATATACCTCAATGCAAAGGCCTCGGTTCAAAGGTTCAGTCCCAAGTACCAAAACAAAGTAAACAAATCTATAATGCAAAGTAGTTTAGATGACCTACTGTCTCAGTTATCTTCCTCATTGATGAGACAAAATACTCAACAATCAACTTTAAAGGAGGAAAGTTTATTTAGCTCATAGTTTATAGAGGTTTCAGTACATAATTGGCTGGCTTCCAGGCAGGGGTCATGGTAGACAAGTACCATAGAGTTCAGTTCATGATGGGCAAATTGTTCTAGCAGAACAAGCAAGTGATAACCACAGCTCTTTCTACCCCTCCTATCTTATCCAGGCTACTTGGGGTAGGGGGCACTCACACCTTTACGCCTAGTGTCCTTGATCCTAGCACTGTACCCTGAATCAATTCTAGCATCATGCACACACTTGAGATCCAACCTCCTCTGAAAGGCCCTATCTATAACCAGATGAGGTTGGGAGTGATACCTGAACACAAGCCATAACATTCTACCCCTGGTCCCCCAAAGACTCATGCACATCCCTTCATGCAAATGTCATTTAGTCCATCTCCAACAGTTGCCAAAGTCTTAACAGTTCCAGCATTGCTGAAAAGTCCAAATCCAGAGTCTCCTCTGAGATTTAAGGCAAATTTTTAGCTTCCAGCCCCGTATGAGTAAAAAGAAAGTTGAATACACCCAATGTGCAATGGCATAGATGGCTATTTCTATTCCAAAAGCTACAAACAGGGAGATAGCAAAGAACTGGCCCAAAGCAAGACCTAGATCCAGTAGGGCAAACATTAAACCCCATAATTCCACTTCTAGCATCCCCGCTATCTGTGGCAAGCTGTGAACTCCAAAGGTCTTGGGTGGCTCAACCCTATGGACTGCTGGTACTTTCAGCTCCCTTGGATTCTTTCTGGGGCCAGGTCTACTCCTCCTTTGCAGTTTTCCTTAGACAATCCATGTTCCTGACTTCTCTAAACTTCTGGGATCTCCACCACACCTTTCACTTCATGATCACAGCTTCACACACTCCCCTCTGTGGGACACACTGCCTAGCCTCCTAGGCCTTCTGAAATCTGGGTGGAAGCTTTCCTGACCCCACAACTCCTGCTTTCTGTATGCACTTAAAAGTAGTCTCTTAGATGATGTCATGGTCTTTGACTAGCTGCAGAAGCAGGCAGGCTTTCTTTTTAGGCTGTGAGGATTGAGTTCTTAGGGACCAAATCCTGAGGAAAAGCTTCCCTAGGCCTTTGCCATTTGGGAGCATGGTGATCTGGATCCCTTATCAAAGCAGCCTTTCACCTTTGCAGCTCTGAGGCTGTGGAGGCTGGAGTCCTGTTCATTCTTGTGTTGCCCTCAGGCCCTCAGATTATCTTCTTCTGAATGACAAAGCTTTTTCTTGCTAGTCTTTTTTTTTCAGCAACCAATTTCTCTTCTAGTCCATCTTTGTCAGGCCACAATTTTACTGCAGCTTCCTCTGGCCAAACTCAAAACTTTTTAAATCCTTCTGCTCTTTGCTTTTTCTTCTCTTCTCGACAAAAATCTGGTTAAAAGTCCCAGCAGTAACCAGGCCACTGCCTCAACGTTAGACTGCTTTGAAATTTCTTCTGTCAGATTAATTAGTCCACCAGGCTCTGTGTCAGACTCAGGCAAAGTCTCTCGGCACAAGCAAAATGCAGACTAACTTTCTGCCATGGCACAACACACATCCTCTGAAGTCCAACAGTCCTTATTCGCTGCAGAAACCTCCTTAGCCTGCTCTTCGCTGGCAGGATTTCTATCAGCCTTCTGATCTTATGCACTCTGACCAGAATCTCCCATTGAGTACATCCTAAAGCATTCCAGCTCTACTTTTTCTTCTGGCATCTCCAAACCTTTCCTAACTCTTCACCTTCTCACAAGTCAGCTCCTAAGCCACATGATCAGGTACCTCACAGCAACAAACAAAATGAAGGAAAAGCAGAAAAATGCAGTTGCTTGCATTTATGTGTGGCAATACTCTACTGCATTCAACTGGATGATGTCCTTTGTCTTCAAAGTGTCCAACACAATTATTGAGGTGACACAAATCCACTTCTCTAGTAACAAATTCTGCCTTAATTACTTTTCTCATGACTGAGACAAAATACCCAACACCCCAAATAAAAGGAGGA
The DNA here is from genome assembly GCA_004026965.1 of Petromus typicus. NCBI lineage: Eukaryota > Metazoa > Chordata > Mammalia > Rodentia > Petromuridae > Petromus > Petromus typicus. Next base: position 49,580 of record PVIR01009070.1, on the reverse strand, counting down.
AAGGTTTATTTAGCTCACAGTTTGTGGAAAGTTTCAGTCCATAATCAGCTGGCTCCAAGGCCAGTGTCATGGCAGATAGGCATCACAGAGGAGAAATAGTTCATGAAGGGCTGAGGTTGCAAATCAAGCAAGGGACAGCCACAGCTGTTTTTATCTATTAGATCTTATCCAGGCTACTTAGCATGGGTACCACTCACATCCTTATTCCTTGTGTTCTTGATCCTTGCATTGTGTAGCAAGTGAATTCCAGCGCCACATACTCTAGATTCAGCCCCTTCTGAAAAAGCCCTTGGGAGATATCTGAACACAAGCTGAAACACTGATGAATAGAAGAATACTATTCGAGTAATGTAGAAGTAATATTAGAAGAATAATATTCTAGTAATGTAGGAGTAATATCAGTTTATGTGTGTACTACGTGATAAGATTTGTGTCACCTCAATAATTGTGTTGGACACTTTGAAGACAAAGGACATCATCCAGTTGAATGCAGTAGAGTATTGCCACACATAAATGCAAGTAACTGCATTTTTCTGCTTTTCCTTCATTTTGTTTGTATGCTATGTCCTGAAAGTTTTCATCTTGGAAGAGTTTAATAGAAGAATCCTTAATCTTTGGGCTTATACTTTTTTTTTTTTGGAAAAGGAAAGTTTCTGCTGACAAACTATATGAGATGAGCAATATAAAGGGAAGATGATTTATTTTGGTTCATGGTTTTAGTCCATGACCTGCTGGCCCCTTTGGTTTGGAGCCTATGGTAAAGCAGAGAATCATGGGAAAGAGGGCATAGCAAGCCAAGCTGCTCCCCTCATGACAGCCTGGAAGTAGAGACAGGAGAAAAGAACCAGAAAGGATGGAAATAGGAACAAGATATAGTCTCCAGTGTCATATCTCCCTGACCTAGCCCTTTCAGCTAGGACCCACATGCTAAGTTTCTATTATCTCCCAATAAGGCTATCAAATTATTAATCCATCCATGGATTACTCTACTAATGACATTAGAACCTTCATAGTCCAATCATTTTCAACAGTCTCATCTCTCAATAGATGCTTTACTGGGTGATACCTTGGATCCAAACTATAAGAAAAGTGGTTGTGGACATATGCAATTGTGTGCTGTTGTGTGAAGTAATAGAAGGAAAACTCATGTACCATTTACTCAATTTCCTCCAGTGGCGACATCTTGCAACACTGTAATGCAATATCACGGTCAGGATTTTGAGGTTGAGTTAAACAAGAGGCAGCACATTTTCATCACCCTGCGGCGCCATCATAGGGTCCTTCCAGGCACTCTCAATTTTCTCCCCACTCTCCCCCTCATCTCAGAAGTCATTGATCTATTCATCACTTCCATACTTTTGTCAGCTTAAGAAAATACATGAATAGAACCATACAGTATATACAACCTTTTGGGATTGACCTTTTTCACTCAGCTTAATTCCCTGGAGATCTTCCAAACTATATGTACGTGAATATTTTATTACTTTTTATTACTGAATCCCTTACTATTCATGTATCATATGACTTCCAGGCTGTTTCCAGTTTAGAGCTACTATAAATAAAGCATTTATAACAATCTGTGTTGAGGATTTTTCTGTGATCAGAAGTCTTCATTTTTCTGGGTTCAGTGTCTAGGAGTACAGTTGCTCGTTGTCTAGGATAGTTGATAGAGTGGCACGTTGTCCACTGTGGTTGTTCTGTTCTATAATTTTAATGAGCAATGTGCATGGTCCAGTTTGCCTGCAACCTCGCTGGCATCTAGTTTTGTCACTATTTTTATTTTTTAGTCATTCTAGTAGATATAATTTCATGATGACAACTCACATTTAATGTCTAATGATGTGGAACAACTTTTCCTGTACTTATTTTCTACTTGTATATCCTCTTCTGTGAAATGTCTCTTCATGTCTTTTGTCCATTTTCAATTGGATTTCCTTTTTATTAACTGACACAATTTTGAAAGTCTTTCCTTTATTCTAGCTTCTAGTCCTTTATTATTATATCTAAGGTTTGCAAATATTTTCTTCCATTCAGTAATTTGGTTTTCTTGATCCTGTAACTATAGCAAATGTTTTTAATTTTGAAGAAGTCTGTCTAACAAGGTTTGTCTCCATTGATGGATTGTGTTTTTGAAGTCAAGTACGAGGCCTTTTCCCCTTGCTCCATGTCTTATAAATTTTGCCCTTTGTCTCCCTCCATTTCTCGTGTCACTCTACAGTTCAGGCTGGCCTTGAACTCACTAGGTCGCCTATGCTGGCCTCCAACGTGCTTCTCATCTGTAAGTAACAGTTTTATAGCTTCACATTATACATTTAAATCTGTAATCCACTTAGAATTATATAGATAATGGGATGTGGGATGTGGGTTTATGTAAAAGTTATTTGTTTTTGTTGGTTGGATTTTTTCATCATGTGCAATTGTTTTAGCACTGTTTATTAAAACAGTGATCATTTCTCGATTAAATTGTTGTTGCACTTTTTAGAAAAGATCATTGATTACTTTTTTTTTTTTTTTTTTTTGAGACAGGGTCTCACTTTGTAGTTGAGGCTGGCCCTGAGCTCAGCCTCAAACTCACATAACAGCAATCCTCCTGCCTCTGCCTCCCGGGTGCTGGGATTACAGGCGTGAGCCACCACGCTCGGCTCTGTGGTATGTGGTACTGGTTGCTGCTGGGCGTGACTCTCCTTGCCCAGTATTGTATATGGTCACCGGGGATCAAACCCGGGCCCTTGTGCTTGAAAGACAGGTGCCGGAAAACACTGAGCTATATCTCCGGCCAATCACTGATTACTTTTGTGTGGCTTTATTCTGAGCTCCCTGTGTCAATGATGCATGTGTTTATCCTTCTGTTAGTTCCATACTGTCTTGATTATATAGTATGAAGCTGTTCCTACTATAAACAGATCCCTCCTAATTTATCATATCTTTTAGGTTTTTAACCATTCTTGTTACTTTGCCTTTCCATATAAAATTTATTTATTTATTTATCTTTCTATCCTAGGGATCAAATTCAGGAGCTTGTGCTTGTGAGTCAGGTGGTGTCACTGAACTAAATCCCCAGCCCTCCATATAAATTTTAGAACAACCGTGTATATATCTACACATAAACTTGAGATTTTGATAGAAATCATATGTCAGTTTGTGGATTAAAATATTTATCTTGTTGAGTCTTTCAGCCCATGAACCCAGTATATTTATCTATTCATTTAGACCCTTGATTAATTTGATCTCAACTTTGTAATTTTTATCATATAAGAGTTTTGCATGTTTTGTTACATTTATACCAAAGTACTTCGTCTTCTTGAGCAGTTGTAGACAACATTGTATTTTAAATTTCTGTGTATCTAAGATTTACCTTTACTGATACTTTGGCAAGAAAACCCCAAGCTATGGTTTGGAATGTTTCTATCTGTGCCTATTGGCAGTTCTGAAGAATGACTTCTTCACTCCAACTGTGACATATATTGAGGAAAAACAAAAACAGGCAACACCACTGTGTTATTTCTTAGTCCCAGGTTCCCTACGTAGTACCATAATATTTGTTGTATTCTTCGGTGTAATTTCTTGGACCACAAGTGCTTCAGATAGTGGATCGCAGAACTATCTACGTATTAAACCTGAATCCTGTCTTTTGAGAATTTACAGTTCAGAGTAATGCTAATGTCTCCCATGTCCAACATTGTACAGTAAGTTAGCAGGCACAGAGACGAGCTTCTGCTGTTCAATATCTCCTCCATCGCCTGCAGTGAGGCCTAAAGCTTTACTATCTGCATTGCCCGGTAGTGGACTTTTACTTTTTAACAATAAAATCTTACTAAAGTGTTTCATAAGAGTGCCAAAAATTGCCTCTCTGGAAAAAGAAAGGAAGAAAAAATTGATTTGGAGACTGTACCACAATTGACTTGGCCCTAAAGATTGATTTCAGAGTCACGGCTCTGACTATTTCTTTTCCTTCTTTGGCTCTGATTCCTTGGTTCAGTCAAGCAAATGGGCTTGTGATTTTTCTCAGTAGAGCTTTTATATTTTTTCTTCTGCTCGTGTCATTTATTTAAACTGAAAAGCTGTTTTTCTTCTTTAAGTCATTCATGGTCAATGAGTCTTTACATTAAAAACAAAGCCTTACCTTCTGCAGCTGGTTTGGGTTAAATTTGTCCAGTACTTAGCATTTCATTTTTCCTTTCTGAGTTCTCTATAAAGTATTTAGTTTGTGTTTTATTAATTTACATTTGCTGAAAAGTTTGGAAAAAAGCAGTGTCCAACGCTGCACATATGTCCAGTCAGTTCAGATTATAAATTCCATGAGGACAGGGCTGTTCCAGTTTTGCTTCTTCTCAGATAACCTCTGTCAGTTACTTTCTACAAGCCAGATGCTATAGTTCACATGCAAGGAGGCTTCTCAGGGAAATTGAATCTGGGACATTTCAAGAAGTTGCAGCATATCTAAACAGCAGAAAGGTCAAGAATGCTAGATAAATGGGATATAAATATTTAGTAGGTGTTCCGTTGCTGAACGAGTAAGAATAACTGCAGGACTGCATGCCTGAGGACCACTGGGGCTAAGAAAATCCATTTCCAGTGGAAATTATTTTGGTGCATCAAATATTTATTAAGCACTTAATATGTCCCTGTCACTTTGCTAGATTCACAGATAGAAATGTAAAAAATTCAGTTTGTGACCTCAGGGAAAGTAGGTACAGGGGAAAATGCCTATTCATGTGGCTAATACAAGCCAGGAAGAGGATACTGGGGACATAGGGAGCATTACTGAGTGCTGCATGATTACTTAGGATGTGATTCCTGGTAGGATGACATCACTCAAAGCATGGCATGTAAGAGGCCAGCAAAGGGTGGGATACAATAGGAGGGACCTTGCAGGCAATTTATGAGAGGGTTTTAGCCCCTGAGTACAGTGAAGGTCCAGTTGTTTAATACTATTAAAGGACACAGTGGGAGGCAGCTGTTTGGGAGAGGTGAGAATGGAGAAGCAGGTAGAGATCAATCGTGTTCTTCCCGAGAGGGAGCTCTACTAGACTGGGGAGTGCCCAGGGCCACAACTGGTGGAAGACTATCCGCAGCACCTCTGTGTTAAAGGCTGTTACCACTTCTGCAGCCAAGTGGAAGCTGTATTGTCTAGTGAGTTGAAAGAAGCCAAAGAATACAGTAATCCAGCTAAGAGGTGATAGAGTGCTTTCACTGGGCTAGAAGAAAACAAAGATGATGTGAGAAGCAATAGATTAGAGAACTAGTAGAAAAAATTTGACAGGACATAGTGATGAGTGGATACGGAAAATGAAAGAGAAAACTGAGTTTAGATCAACCCAAGGTTCCTGCTTTCAGTAACTGGATATGATTGTGTCAGAGAGTCAAGAAGAGAGAATAGATGATGGCGGGAAGATGATGGCTTTGGCTTTGTACGTGTTGAGTTTGAGGTATTGATGGGCATATTTCAGTGACGGTAGGATTACTTTCATCTAGAGAAGGATAGTGAGAGAGCTGTGTCCTGAAGGGAGAAGCAACTTTTAGTTAAGAGGAGGAAGTAGATAGAACAGATACAAGGTGGTTGAAGGGTAGGATGGCTGGATTACGACAGGAATGAAGTTCCGGAGGACACTTGGTAGCTCTGAAGTAGGGGAGTGAAAAGTGGCTGGACAGAAACAGGAGACTTAGAGTCCTGCGTGATGAGTGTGTGGAAAGTCAGGGGAGTATCGGTGGTGTTTTGTTTGGTGACCAAAAATGACATGGCTTCATAGGATCAAAGATTCTCAGCAGAAAAGGATCTGGGTTTTCCATTAGCAGCTCTAGTCAGTAATGGCTAACAGGGGGTAATTTTAGCTTTCAGTGGCAAGCAGGTCTTTGACGATGGCTCCCAGGCACAAGCTCCCATGTGTAGGAGATGGAAAAGCATGGCTCCAAGATCTCTGTCTGTACAGTTGTATCCAGGAATATACATCAGATGGAAAGTTAACGCACAGACACCCGTAAATTAATCAAGATATTTCAAATTTTCTTCTGAGGCAAGGTGGGAGACATGGAGAAATCAAGGAAACAAATAAATGTTTGCATGAGCTAAATGACTCCTGCTTTAAATGGGTTTTTCTACATGCAGTCTGACTTCTAATGTCCTCTTATTTTTTTCTTGAGTATTACTGATATATAGATTATTGGTGGGCATCTCGCTGTGCTCAATACAGAAAAATACTCAAATTATTTTTAATCTTTTTATTAGTACAGGTTTGCTGTACATAATATTACGTCCATCACGCAGAGTGGGTACGTGTACATCATGCATCTTAGTTGGTTTTTTTAAATTGAAATCTTTATTGGTACATTACATATACAAATCATGATTGCACTCAGCAATGAGAATTTGTACCAGTATATGAGACAACTTAATTCTCATTTTTTCCCATAGCCCTACCCACCCTACCACCCCCACCCCTATATACATAAACTTTGTTCCCTTTCTTTTTTGTTATAATCTTATTATTTTTCCCCTTCACCCTATTTTTCTTTGAGTATTTTCTATTTCACAATATATAACATATAATTCTAGAACTCATTTACATCATTATTTTCTCATACCAGAGAAAAGATGCGATATTTACCAATCTGTGAACTACTTATTTCATTTATGAGGATATCCTCAAGGTATTTCCATTTAAGTATAAATGATTCAGACTTATCATTTTTTATGGCAGAGTAATACTCCACTGTGTGGAAGAACCACAGCTTTCTTATCCAGTCTCCAGTTGATAACATTTGGGTTGTTTCCAAGATTTAGCAATCACAAACTGAGCAGCATCTTAGTTGTGTTAAGCCCAGAAATAAGGTTAGGAAGACTCCAAACAACAGGCAGTTAGGAGATGAATTTTAAACTTTTGTTGTAGCTTTCCTTACACGTCACCTGTCACAGTGACTTCCCAGGTCCCCCTATGTCTCTGTCTTAGCATTTTTTTCCTGTCTTTGGGAGCCTTCAAAAATCCAGATTCAACTTGATGTGTCAAATGAAAATAATAGCTACCCTACTTGTCCTACTAAGCCAAGGAAACAATAAAAGTAATTTGAAGAATCTCAAAGCTATGTAAGTTTAAAATGTAGTTCCTTTACAGCTCTATTTTTACTCTATCATCTCTCCTCCAATGCCAGAACTTCTTGCTACTAAAATGAGGGTCCATAATATATCACAGCAGACTTCTCTAGCCCTCAAATGGCCACATCAACCTCTCCTTGTGACTAGCAGGTCTCTGCTTGAATATTCACCTTCTTTTTTCACTGGCAAAGCAGTAATTTTTCATGCCTAACACACCTTTGCCTTGATGGGTTGGCTTGTCCACTTCAGACCCATGTGCAAGCACAGCTTTTCATGTTTCTGACCCCAGAGGAATAAACCCACCGCATCCCTCCATTCTAGCCCCTGTAAAAGCAATGTTATTCTTTGCCCTTTCTTGGCCTGGCTCTTTGTCTTCTTCCAAGTTGTGTATTTGAACCATTCTTTTCTCTCAAATGGCCTTAGTATTGAGGATGTTGGACCTTGGTCTAACAAAGAAACAGTTTTACCCAAATCCTCTGGAATATTGTCATCAAGCCCTATGTACATGGGATGGTTTAGGAAGAAGGGTCTAGGAAGCCAAAGGAAGACATTTAGGTCAACAAAGAGAAACAAGACAGTTACTGAAACTGGAAGATAGAGACAAATTCAGATGGCCTGCTGGGCCAAGGTGAGGAATGGAAGGTACTACCCAAAACAAGTATGGCTGTCTAGCTGGCTTCATAGCTACTGCTTTAAACCTACCTATTATCCTGGACTCTTAGAATTGGAAAGAATTTTAGGAATCAATGAGCCAAACTTTCTTTTATAAAAAGATAGGAAAAATGAAATGATTTATATAACTGACAATTACTTAGGAGGAGAGTTAGTATTTATGATTAGGTTGATTGGTTTCCACTTCAAAATGTTTCCCAGCAACTACCTAAGGCCTAGATACCTGGGTAGCAGATAACTTAAAGGAATTTATTAGTAAATGAAAGATCTAGGTTTATAAATTGGATACTTGTCGCTTCATTTAACTGTTTTGTAAGACAATCTCATTATCTGATAGAGATTTAAAAATGGGTCATTTTCAGTAAATTTAGACCATTTCACTCACTTGGGTACTTTTTCTACTGTCTACTTGCATACTCTGAGAATAGACTTTAGAGTTAATTCATACTAAGAGTTGTGGCGACCTGAGTGGGAGGGGGCCGTTCTGAATGAGACAGTTTGTTTTCTGGGTGTGTCTCTTTTACCAATCCAGAGACTACTTGAACCACACAGGCTGTGTATTTTATCTACCTCCTTGCTCCTAAAGCCTCACACAATGCCCAGCTTGAACAGGACCAGAAAAGCATGTGCTGCACAAAGAAGACTTATTAAAAACAATCTTTCTTTCTCCTCAGACAGAAATGATGGCACAGAAGTGAACTTAAGAGATGATCAGGGGTAGATTGAGTGGTATATCCCTGAGTGAGGAAAACAGGAAAGTGAGATGTTGCCGTCAAACAGTCTAGCTCCAAACTTAGGTTGAAACAAATGTTCGTTATTTTTAGGCTTATTGAGCTGAGCCCAATATTGGGCTCGTTCGATTTGCCTAATACATTGCCATTTGAGGTCACTGGCAAGGCTGTGCTCTCCTGGGAGCTCCTCCTGACAGGGCCTCTTGCCTTGCAGGACCTCTGTGGCATTTCCCTTTGTCATTCTGTTCTGCAATGTGAGTTTCTCAAATGGCAACTGGAGCTAGCAGGGCAGTGATCAGAGTCTCAGCTCATCGAAGCCAAGGCCTGAAACTGGCAAAGGATCATTACTGGTGGATTCTGCTGACCAAAAAATGTCACAAAGCCAGTCCAGTGAGAGGGAACAGAGACCCAGCTTCTTCGTGGAAGCAGTGGCATGCTGTGTGAGAAGGGAAGGGTTGTCACAGCCGTGTTTGCAGACAGCTACCATGAGGGAGGAGGAAGAGTGTGCACAGTGTCTGCACTGTGGGTGTATATCACGCAGACACCTAGCTGAGTGTCTAAGAGAAACGACACAGTCCAAGTTGATGGAGGGACAGATATGCTTTATTGTCTTATGGCTTTGAAGCAAGAAATGCCTTACTCTGAATGCTACAGGGTGTCCCAACAGGGCTAGTTTCCTAAGACACTAGCTCTGAAGATGAATAAAATTTATTTGGCTATTATACTTTTTAGAGAAATAAATTTTCTTCTTTTGCAATAACCGGAAGCCCTCAAACCATTTATATAGCATAATTCAGAAGTTGTAGTAGTTTACAAGAAAACACTTTTGTAAACAATCAAGTACAGCAATCAAAGATTTTTCCGTATTTTAGCTTCAGAATGTTAAGACCTCCCAGCCACACCGGTCAACAAGGGACAGAGAACAGTGGGGAAGGAATAGGAGAGCCTGGGGTCCTTTGCAAACTCTCCTGTGCTCTAGCTCCTGCACTTATTCTTGCCTGTTTCTTTGTTTTTATGGAGGGATGAGCAGTGGCGTCTCTCACTGGCCCTGGCTACTTCTGGCAGCTGTTGGCAGGCTGCTGTGTGATAGGCGTAAACATTCCAAACACTTCAAAGCACTCTGGATGTTGTTATTTTTACTATGTGATCTCAGGGAATGTATATGTGCTAATAAAATATCTGTGGACATTTAAGGGGAATAGGTTGACTTCTTTGCACAGGCTTCATGTACATTGTTTGCTTTTAATTATAAAAGTCAAACACAAATGCAAGCCAATTGTAAAAAAATAACTGTGGCATATACACAGCAGAAAATAAAAGCCTTTCTGAGTTCTAACTCTCTCTTCACTCCTCTCCTTATCTAGAAGAAATCAGTGTTGCACTGGTGTGTTCTAATAGATCAGCTCTGTGCAATTTAGATGGATGCAAATATAAGTAAATATAGTTTTACATAAATGATATCAATTAAACAGATTTCCTTAAAATTCATAGATAGTTACTTCAGCAGTCAGCAAAATGTTTTCCATATTTGCTAAATATTGGATAAAGGCTTCCTACCTTGAGTGCATTTAATTTATGGTGATCACTTGTATATAATTTATTTTCCTCAGGTCCGCTACATATAGTGAATGTAGTTTATCTGACCATGTTGATGCATATTTGTAAAAGCTCACTAAACAGCCCAGAACAATACACAGGTAAACCCACTGCATGCTACTTGCTTCTTTTCCCCCTTTACTTCCCTCGACTGCTTCCCTTTTTCTAAACAAACTCTCAAGCTGATATCAGTGAGCAACTCCTTCTCCTCCACCCATGACTTCAGTATTTCCGAGGGTCGTCTGGGTTTCATACCATGACTCTGACCTCAGACAACCCCTGTCTCACGTGCAAACCTGAGTCGACCCCAGACTTCCTCTATGTCCCTGTGTAGCTATGGCAAGCCACTCTGCCCTCCTCTCCTGCTCACTTGCTGGCTAAAAACCCCGGCTCCATACTTGATGTGTGTTCTGGATTAACCTGTATCTGAAAAAGTCCACTAACTTTCCTGCATTTGTTGCATACACCCTGGAATGAATATTATGTGCTAGGCACCACGTGTCAGGAGGCCTGGCCCGGTTCAGAAGGTGAATGTGGACTTGTACCAAGATCCGAGAGAGGAGATAACCAGGTGAACAGTGTGTGTGTGTGTGTGTGTGTGTGTGTGTGTGTGTATCTGTCTGTGTGTGTTGGGGGGACAAAGGGTCAGACACATTCTAGGTGGGCACTAAGCATATTTCATAGTCCTATAGTGGAGAGAAACCTAGTGCTTTTATGGACCCAAAGGACATTTTTTTAAAAAGGCATATAAGATGAGAAATTAGGGTGGAGACCCAGACAGAATGATGTATCCTAGCTCCTGCAGTGTGGATCAAAGTGCTAAAGATTTTAGCTGTTAACTCTGAAAAAATGAAATGGCATTGAATGTTCTTAAATGTGTGTGTGTGTGAGAGAGAGAGAGAGAGAGACAGAGAGAGAAAGAGAAAGAAGTAATCAGTTTTGCATTTTAAATCAACAAAAAATTCTGACTACAGTAGAGCTAGAAAGCTGGAGGGGTGCAGATGTGGATGTAAGGAGCCTAATTAAAAAGATCAAAATACACATAGACAGCAAATTATATGCCTCTGGTGTTCTTGAAACTATCAGATTGGTTCTTCAAAATCTTCAAAAATATCCATATCTCACTACATACTCTGATATTAAACCAATTTTAATGAGATTATAACAAAAAAGAAAGGAAACAAATTTTATGTATGTGGGGGGATGGTAGGGTGGGTAGGGCTATGGGAAAAAATGAGAATTAAGTTGTGCCTTATACTGGTACAAATCCCCATTGTGAAGTGCAATCATGATGTGTATATGTAATGTACCAATAAAGATGTCAATTAAAAAAATTTCATACACTTGTGTCTTTTTAAGATAAATATGTAAACTACTGCTCAGTTATGATCATCTGTATCGGAACGTTTTCAACTGCTATTAGTAGAAATCTGTGCAGTTCCTAGCCAGGCAGGGTGGAGAGGAAGAAGATCCTATGGAGACAAGAGGTTGGGGAGAGCTAAGAATAAGGGTGTCACTGTCTGACAACCAGAAAGCACTCCAGGTGGCCGTCCTTTGGTGCACTTGTCATGATCCAGAATATATTTCTCCAAATTTGATTATTATTCTTCTTCCTGCCTTCCTGCCTTAGTTTTTCTCTTTCCATTCTTAGATTTTTGATTCAGATTTTACTGTGACTGTATTTAACAACAAATACTCATGAGTCATTTGATGAGGAGGCAGTAATGCAAAAATATCTGCACTGTCACCCAAAATTCCCAAAGCGCATGATTCAGCAGTGACAAAGGCATATAAAAACTCAAGAACATATTTGATTTTTATTTTCAACCAAAGATTTTCTAGTCCCAGTTCCACACAGAATGCCAACATGTACTATAAACCTACATTAATACACAAATTTCACATGATTTTTCAGCTGAAAAAAGACAGCAACGTTAACTAAAATGGAGACAAATTCTCACAAACATGGATAAATAGTGACTGCTTTTTAAGGACCATCTCTAGCAAAAAGGATTCCATCTTCTAAAAATTTAGCACTGATTTATCCACACCTTAAAAAATATTGTTTTAAAAGAAAATGGAAAATGATACTGTCCAGATAATACTGCTAAAGCAACTCTTCTTTCATTTTTGTTTCATGAGCTACTTGTATTTTATTTTTAAATTGTGATGTAATATTTATATTTTTCTTTTCTTTTCTTTTTTTGTGACAGGGTCTCACTTTGCAGTTCAGGCTGGCCCTGAGCTTTCCACGTAGCCCAGGCAAGCCTCAAACTCACAGCATTCCTCCTGCCTCTGCCTCCCGAGTGCTGGGATTATAGGGGTGAGTAATATTTATATTTTTCACCCTCTAATTTTTTTTCCTTTACTGTAGCATTTCTAGACTTGCCTTTACAATGCTTGGATATTGTATGATGGTTTATATGAGGAGATAGATTTCAGAAGTGAGGGAAAGATTTTAGGATAGCAAATGGTGCAGCACGGAAATATATCGTCCAGTGAGGCTAGAGAGCGAGGGGGAAAAGCAAAAACACCAAAGAAGTAAAGCAAGAAAAGAAGACAGCATGGAAAAGGAATGGACAAGATCATTCACTGAGGGAATTTATCTTAGCCACCTTCCTGTCACCGGGACAAAATGCTCAGCACCTGCAACCGAAAAGAGAAGTTTATTTTGGATCAGTGCCAGTCCATGGCCCGTGGGCTCCAAGGCAGAAACCAAATGGCAGAAGGGCCTGACAGAAGAAAAGGAGCATCCCAGGGCAGCCAGGAACCAGGGAGAGAGGGGAAAGAAGCTGAGGGTGGGAGTGTATTCTTCTAGGTCCCCCTGTGTCCTCCCTCTAGCAGCATACTTAGCTACTGAAGTCACCAAGGATGACTCCACTGATAAGTACAATTCTGACCCGAACCCACAACCTGATCATTCTCCTAACACATGAGATTATGGAGAGCACTTTAGATCTAAACTATAACAGAAATGGATCATTTCGTGTTTTCTATAGATGTGGCCAAATAGGGATAACTCATTTTTAGACTTCCGAGCCATAGAGTGGGATTTCTTCAGTCCTACCTTGGAGGAAAAAAAATAGGCTGAAGGTATTACTCACAATCACCCTTTGTCTATGTTTCACATCAAAATGTAGAAAGGAAAAGGAAAACAATAGGGTAGGGAGGACTGGCTTTGGAGCTGTCCAGATCTGTTTCGACAAGTGGTTTTTTGGTTTTGCTTTATTAATGTTTTAGGCCTAGTTTCCTTCATTTGTAAAATGGAATTGTTTTTCAGGGCTATGGTGAGACAAATTTATGTGAATATATATATAAAATCTATGAATTTAAATATATAAATACATATCTGTACAAGTTATCTTTATAGATATTTCCAATTATTTCTATATTCATTTTTATAATCACAGAACAGCACTTAATGTCTAGATAGATGTTCTTTTGTTATTATTACCTTCACTTGAGAGTGACAGTGTATGGTAGGCTGACTAATAACACTACCTCCAGAAGATGTTCATATCCTAAACCTGTGAACATTACCTTATATTGCAGAAGGTGTTTTACAGTTGTGATCAAGGTCAGAATTTTGAGATGGGAGATTATCCTAGATTATCTCAATGGGTTCAGTGTAAACCCAAGGGTTCTGATAAGAAGCACTTTGAAGGAGTCAGAGTCAGATAGAAGGTGTGTGGTGAGCAGTTTGAAGATGCTAGTTTGAAGACAAAGGAAGGAGGGGATAAATCAAAAGATGTAGGTTGCTTCTGAAAGCTGGAAAGAGTGTTATTATTCAGATTTTTCTTTGGAGTCACCATGGAGAACACAATCCCTCAGATCCATTTTAGAATTTCGACCAACTTAAAAACTGTCCAATAATCACTTGGTGTTGTTTTAAGCCACCAAGTTTGTGGTAACTTGTTATAGCAGCCATGATAAACTGATACAGTTGTGGTTGGAGGGGACCTGTGGAGCTCCCCTGCAGCCATCTACCTCCAGGTGGCTTCTGCTGAATCAGGCATTATCCTGCAGGAGCTGGAGCTCGGAAGGCAGACCCTACAGGTACTCAGAGGAAGGCTCTCAGGACTCCCTGAAGACAGGTGCTCATCGTCCACATCACCTGAGAGCTCACTGGACCTGACCCTGGACTTTCTTTTGTACAGACCTGGGACCTGGGGAGAGCTCAAGGAAGCCAAAGAGGACAGGGAGAAGCAGGAGCCCAGCCACACACGTCGCAAGCACTGGAGTGCTGGCTGTGGTTTTCCTGGCTAGTTCTTCAGTGGTTTTCAGAACATTATTTGTCAGGACTGTCATGATCCACGGGAATGTGGGCAGTGAGCCACTTCCACAGGCTGTTTTATAGGTGGCTTTGCAGCTTGAGAGACCGCCTTTCCTTTAAACCTATTACTTAGGAAACACTTGACCCATTTCTGTTTATTCTTGAAATGAAAATGTCTCTCCAACTTTCTTCTGTGAATAGTAGTTTATACTAACATTCTTGGGAAACTGTTATTAGCATCCTTACACCTGCTAAAATATCACCCTACTTTCCAAATCCAAATATGTAAGACAACATTCTACTTTTTTCTGAAGCAATGACGCAGATACCACTGTCACCCAAGAGGCCACTATCCTGTCCTATAATCATCCTCTTTTGTGTGTGACCCTGAGGTTGAAACCCAGGGAATGCTGAATTACATCCCCAATCCTTTTCATTTCTGGTTCTTTTGAGAGAGGAGGCAGGATCTGTGATGGTTGGTGTTGACTGTCAACTTGCCTATCTTGCAAGATGCCTAGGAGAGTAGCAAAGCACACTTCCAGGTGTGTCTGAGCAGGCCATGGGAGCATGACCTTGGGTACCACATCTGGCTATTGGCCCCTTTACCTTTGCTGTCTGCTTCCAGGGTACCATGAGTTGAGCAGTTTCCTTCACTGTGCCCTTCTACCCTAACATTTCTACCTTGTTGATCCAGCCAATCATAAACTGAAACCTCTGGCTCTGTGAGCCTATAGAAATCTTTCCTGCTTTAAGCTGTTTGTTTTGATTACAGCAAGAGAAAACTGACTAACACAGAGTCTCACTGAGTTTTTCAGGTTGGCTCCAAACTTGTAACTTTCTTCCTTCAGCTCCCTGAGTACTCTGATCACAGGGATGTGAGGTGCTGCCTGACCTTATTCTGTAACATCTCATTCACTCCTTGTGATCCCAAGACCAGCTTCAGTCTGTATCTTCATTAGAGCACTGATTCCAACATTTTGGAGTTCTTTGTGCTACCTCACACTCCCAAGTCCAAGCGTTCTTTAGTTATTGGAACATGTTTTAGAGGATGATATTCTTCGAAATTATCATGGTACCTGGCACATAAATTGTTGATAAACACTTGTTGGATAAATTAATTTAACCTGATAGCTTATACTATTCAACAGATGCAGTTATCTTGAGGGTATAATTTACATATAATCCATCAAAAAAGTATTAACTATTCAGTTAATAATTTAACATTTGAGTACATCATGACAATCTACTACACCAAGTGAGCAGCAGCTACTCTTTATGTATTGGTCTTACTGTAGATTAATTGTGGCTGTCTTTGGACTTCCATTGGTACATAGGTGGAGTCATACAGTACTGTATACACATTTTCCCCAGACTCTTGCACTTAGTGCACCAGGAGTCTGAAGTTTTATGCATGTTGCTATATCAACACATTTAAAATATTTGTCTGAAGAGTATTTCAGCTTATGAATTTATCTGAGTATGTTTATCCATTTCCCTATTGATAAACATTTGGACCACTTTGAGCTTGGGATGTTATAAATAAAGCTTCTCTGAATATTCTTTTACATGTTTCTTTGTAGAGATGTTTTAATTTATCTTCAGAAGCATTGGAATTATTGGGATGTAGGATAGATAAAGAAATCAGTGTTTAAGAATTGGACAAACCATTTCCTTAAATGGTTTTCCATTTCCATTCCTAGGAACAATGTTTGAGAGCTCAGTTTCCACATTTGGTATTTGCTATACTTAACATTTTAATCATTTCAGTAAGTTCAAAATGATATTTTATTGTGACTAACTCTCATATTTGTACTAAATGTTAATGTTAAAATATTTTCATGATACTTACATCTTCTTTTGAGAAATGATAGCTCCCATCTTTTGCCCCCTTTTAGGAATTAGATTTTTAAAAAATGATTTGGAGAAGTCCTGTGTATATACTGGATACAAGCCTGGATATTTCACACACATGAATTGGCTCGCCTATTTATTTTCTTAATGGAATTTTTTGACATATAAAAATTTTTGTTTGAAAGAAATCTAAATGTCATTTTTCACAGTTAATGCCTTTTCTGTCTTTTAAAAGATATATGTAATTACCCTAAAGATGAAAAATTATTAAGTTATGATCACTTCTAGAAACTATAGTTCTAGATTATTTTGTTATTTGTTCTATGACCCACTCAGGAAAGGCTACAATGTCTCGTGCGTGGCAGGCATTCAATAAATATAAATTAAAGTTTTTGCAATGTTTTGCAGGAATGAAGTTATGTTATTTGGGTTCAAATAGCTAGTTAGTAAATACTAAAGAACCTGTAGAGAGTTTTCAGAAGGAGAGAAAAATCACATCTTGTTTTTCTGTATTGGGGAATTCTCACTACAGAAACAGTTTGGCCTGGCCTTTCACCCGGGACGCAGAATTGGGGCATGCGCAGCACGACTGCCACTGGGTTCTCCCATTTCTCGTCCGCTTTGCTGCAGAGAACATGCTTTTCATTTGCTTTCTTTCTTCACAGTACAATCAGTAGAGCAGGGCAGCCTGGCCCTAGCACGGAGTGGTACTCATTCACTGTGGCTCAGTGTCTCTGTGAGCGAGCAGAGGAAGTCCGCTCACACCATGGGGGTTGGTTTATTCTCCAGTATCATGTTCTGGGACTTGATCGCAACCTCAGAACAGCACTATCATTGGGAACGCTGATATTTTGATTTTTCCAATTTGTCTCCTGTGTCTGTTTCTCAGTTTGTTATGAGTCAGGAAAGGGATAAAGTAATGATACGTATTGACTCATAATTAAGAACCAATGTTACTTTAGGCTAAAGTATAGGAATCTTACGAAAACAGTGTAAGACTGGGCATGACAAATCAAATCGTCTTGATAAAATCAGACACATAAAAAACTCTATCTCCTGTGCTCCTGCCACTTCCCTGGCAAACATTTCCTAGAAAGGTGATAAACACAGTTTTGCACAGAAGATAACCAGGACCACCTACCTGGGTCTGTGATCATGGGATATGTGCTTAAATAAAATATTTTCAATTTCGTATATTTCTCAGTATGAATTCTACTGATTCATTGTTGTGATTGTTGTTTACCTAGTTGAAAAGAGAAATTAAAAAAAAAATCCCTGGCACTAGCATCTTAATCCATTTGTGCTGCTACAACAGGGCCTCTTAGACTTGGTAATTTATACCAGCATAACTGTGTTGTTTAGAATCGCAGAGGTGAAGAAGACCAAGGCCAAGATGTGGCAGGTTGTATCTGCTGGAAGGGTCTGGTCTCTGTTTTAACGATGGCATTCTGAGTGCTGTGTCATCTGATAAGATGAATACTTGTGTCCTCACACTAATGTATAGTGAAAGCAGAGCCCTCACGATTCAGTCACCTTCTGAGAGCCCCACCTCTTAATCTTATTGCACCAATGAATGAATTTCAGCATAAATTTTGGGGATGTTACCATCACTCAAACCATCCCAGTGAATATTCTACAAATAAATCATGATATGTATCTCCTTTATAACAAATGAAAAACCCCTAAATTTCAGAATAAATATTTTATTCAATAAATATTTGTGGATCGCAGTATTCTATCAATACCTCTTTGTAAAGCTGGGGCGATCATGATGAAGAAAGCTGTGTTTAATGCCATGATGCAGCTTTTACTCAAGAGAGGGAAGATAGAGCCCCAATAAGTAGGTGACTCCAGAGGCTTTGGAAAAATCCTCTTAGTACATCGGTGGATATATGGTCAGGTTCTCCTGGAAACTATTCTCCAACTTTGAGAGCCTTCATGTTAAGGAGGGGCCACACCAGCACAGAGATGATCACTGTACCCTAAGCACAAAGCTTCCTGGTTTTGAAAAGTTATGGAATTTATGTTTTTCTCCTTGTGGTATCACTTCCAAACCACTATGAATAATTCTCCCAAGGCTTAGCACACCACTTGATGTTTTTGAGCTGCATGTGTTTTACAACATGATGATTACAACCTTTCGCTCTCACATTACTCACTTCGGCCTGCTAAAATGCAGGGGGCTGAGATGTTGCAAGATTCAACATGGTGATACTATTGTTACTGAGGATGGAAACAAAGAGTGACTTGTAATTTTAGTTCTGATATTCAGGGGAAAGTGAGCACTCAGGAAATAGTATCTAAGCCAAATTGAGCTCATTGCTTTTCCAGAAGCATTGATACTTCAAGATGAAGAAATCAAATACTTTGTAAGGAAGGCATTCTTTACCAGTTTGTATGTCCACAGGGACAGGAGAGGTGTGGATACACTAGTCATGATATTGGGATTTGCAGTCAGAGGGGCATGTTTACTCAAGACTTACAAAAGTCACCTCACCTCACCTGTGAGGTAGAGACAATAAAATGTATTTTTAGGATTGTGAGAGTTGTTCCTGTGTGACAGGTAGTATGTTCTTACAGAATGGTATTAAGCAAAGATAGCCTAGCTAAGCATGGTGGCACATTCCTGTAATCCTAGCACTATGGAGGGTGAGGCAGGAAGGTCACCACAAATTCAAGTCCAGCTTGGGCTACATAGTGAGTTCAAGACCAGACCGAACTACATAGCAAGATCTTCTCTCAAAATAACAACAACAACATAGATAGCTCAAATATATTTCATAGGATCTCCAGTCCCTTAGAAACAGAGAATCTCTTTTTTTACAATGATAGATTAAGTGAAGTGTTTCCCTCAAAGAATCATGTTTCAAGGGCTTGATTCCCATACAGAAGTATTCAAAGAGTGGGAATTTGAGAGGTGACTGGCTCACAGAGGGATCTAACTTCATCAGAAGATCAATGCACTGATGAGATCATAATTCGATAGCATTTTTAGGAGGTAATGAAACTTAGGATGTGGGGCTTAACTGAAGGGAGAGGGTCATAATGTTATGACCTTGGAGATTATCTGACTCTGATTCCCTCCTCTCTGGCTCTTGCTTCCTCTGCTTCTTGGCCACCATGGGGTGAACAGTCTTCCTACACCAGTCCCTTTACCATGATGTTTCTCCCTTGCCACAGGCCTGAATGAAAAGAGCCAGCCGACCATGGACTGAAACCCTGACAATGAAAGCAAAAAGTAAACCTCTCTTCCTATGTACTGATATTTTTAGCAACATAAAGCCGATAGCATCCATTTAGCAAAAATCGGGCTCTGGAATGATGTTTTATTGACAACTTAAACTATGGGGAAAGTGGGAGAACTGAAGAGAAAAAGAGCAGGTAGCATAAGACATTCTGTCCAAGAGGTCTTTCTTCATTGTGGTCATGTAGAAAGTCTTGCTCAAGTAGACATCAGTATCCCTGGAAGAGCAGACATGTGTCCATGGCACCTACTGACAATCTCTATGGATGGAGATAGTACTGCTAAGTGGGTGCTCTCTGGAGAAAATCTTAAGGAAAGGATGCTTTTAAGGAAAGCAAAAAGAACTTTGAACAGTTGACTGCTTTGTCTAGGAGGTGAGGGATTGATGCCATCTGCTTGCAAAATATACAAACTTTCCAAACTCCTCATCTGTTTCACATGTGTAAAATAGATATCTGAACACGTCATTTAGCACATAATTAATGACATTAAGTTTTCATATGTCTCATGATAGTATATAAAAACTAATTATAACATGAGAAACTAGTGTTGACTTTGGCCAGGTGACCATAAATTCATTACAGGAATGGCAGTGGCTGAGGTGACACTGAGTTTAGCCTTATTTTCCAATTGGTATGAAAGTATCATCTTCAGGCATTTCTGTGCCCTGAGAAGCAGCATCTTGACCAGGTATGTCCTTAAAAGTCATAGAACTTGGCATACCCTTGAGTCACCTTATTCTTGGGACCACAACTGGGTCACTGAAATCTCTGAGCCAGGGCATTTTTATTCCAGATGAGAGCCTGAAGTTGAGAATACAAGCAAATACATAAAAAGAAGCCAACCACATGCCTCCTCTTGGCATCTGATCTGGCCTGTGAGTGTGGGCTCAAAAATAACTAGGTGCTTAATTACACTTCTAAACTTAGTGTATGAATTTGCATGTGTAAGTCATCAGCAGAGTATTTGCTTAAGAATGTGTTCCATTTCCTGTTTGCTCTAAATCAAATTTCTGAGCTGCAGATAGGATTCTGAAGGGATTTTGGAAGTGTGTTGGAGAGGCCCGCCATCTTGGCCTGGAACATGTGGTATCTCAGGACCCAAGCAGGACAGACAGAGTAACTTTCTGGCAGGGCTACCACTGGGAAGCTAGGACACTGGCCAAAGTAGGGCAAGTGACTTGCAGTGCAGAGGCCTTCTTCCCCACTGTCCACCCTATAGAAACCAAGTTTTATCCATACTGTTTAGCTCTTGTTTTGCTAATTATAGTAAGAATACTCAGTAGGCACACAGGAGGGGCATGATGGAGGACCAAGGACAGAGCCTGGGATAGTACTACATATCTCCAATTCACTTATTCATTTATTCATTTATTCAAATATTTTCAATTATATACCAGATTGAAAATGCAGTACCAAGATGAAAATGCATAGTCCCCATTTTTGAGAAGGAAATAGTTATATATTAAGCGAAAATAAACAAGGCCTTAAAAAAGTTTTTAGGGCTGGGGATTTAGCTCAGTGGTTCCGGCGCCTGTCTTGCAAGTGCAAGGGCCCGGGTTCTGTTCCTGGTAACCACATACAACAATACTGGGCACGGAGACTCACACCCACAGGCAATCAGCACCACATACCACAGAGCCGGGTGTGGTGGCTCACGTCTGTAATCCCAGCACTCAGGAGGCAGAGGCAGGAAGATTGCTATGAGTTCAAGGCTGAGCTCAAGGGCAGCCTGAACTACAAGCGAGACCCTGTCTCACTAAAAAAAAAAAAAAAAAAAGTTTTTAAAAGGCTTAGAGGGAAACTTATACAGACAATGACAATATATTGTAATAAATGCTGTTAATATAGGTGACAGACATTGAATTATTGGTCTTACCTCCCCATTTCCTTCTAATGCTACTAGTATACAGCCACACTTTCTCTGGTTTCATTGTGGATGGAGTGTACATCCCTGCTTTCTGTTCTGGTTTTGGCTATATGAGTTGCTTGGACAAATGGACAGAGGCTTGGAATCAGAGGCTTGGGATCAAATGTACAGGGGACAAATGTACAGAGGCTTGGGATCAACAGGCTGAGCTTCATCTTATGCATCCTGCATGGAGAAGCAGCTGCCCCAGCCAGCCTGCAGATGGACCAGTGAGAAATAAGTGCTTCTTGTGACACTGCACTGAGATGCTTTGGTTGCTTCTATGTAAAACTCAAGCTGACTGATATACTGAGATCAGTGTTGTCAAATCTGAGAAGGGCTCAAACCCAGACTTGAAGGTGCCGTGGAGCTCCTGAGAAAAGGTTACAACTGAGTTGATCCCTGAAAGAGAAGTGTGTGTGTGTGTGTGTGTGTGTGTGTGTGTGTGTGTGTGTGTGTTAATGCTGTGTTGTGTATGAGGGAGCTTTGGTGGTGAGAGATAAAAGAAAGGGCCGAGAGAAGGGGTGGAGATAAGAGAGAGCATGGCGTGCTCTCTGAGGCACAAGTTGGACAGCCTGGCTGGGGCAGGAAGAAGAGTCTACACCTTTCGGGGCCGGGGAGTTAGCTCAGTGGTTCCGGCGCCTGTCTTGCAAGCGCAAGGACCAGGGTTCGATTCCCCGGTAACCACATAACACCCAGCAGCAACCAGCACCACATACCACAGTGCCGGGTGTGGTGGCTCACAGCTGTCATCCCAGCACTCGGGAGGCAGAGGCAGGAGGATTGTGATGTGAGTTTGAGGCTGAGCTGAGGGCCAGCCTGAACCACAAAGCGAGACCCTGTCTCAAAAAACCTAAAAAAAAAAAAGAGTCTACACCTTTCCACAGGGCTACCTCCTGAAGAGCAAGGCTGGCTAGCGTTCAGCAGTGTGTTTGAATGTGTACAGTGGACACTGGACAATGACTGGTGTGGCATCACTGAATTTCTTATAGAGAAAGCCTGCTCAAAAGAAAGTTTCATATCATCTTGACTCGGGCCCATTTCCTATTACCCATTAGGACAAAGATCCTAAAGGAGGCTAAAATCCAGTGTGTATAAGATTTAAAATACTGTTATATGGTGTATATAAGATTATGCTGTTATATAAAGTATTCTGACTGTAGTGTGGGGGTAATACTTTGTTATTTATTGGATGGTTTTTTTTTTTTTAAGCAGGTCTTTGTTTTCATGGTTTATAGTCTAGAATCATACCGTTTCTCTTTCCGACTATGCTACCATTGCCCTGAATGTTTTTGCTTATCTTTACACTAGAAAACTCTAGCTTTCCTACTGTATCAGAGTCGTGACCGATCCAGTGGAAGCAGCCGTCTTTTATGGGTAAGCACCATCCACTTAATACGCACATACCAACACCCCTATACCAGCCCTGTTTTTTGTCTATTTTTCATTGAATCTAGTTTCACAAATATTATTAAATATTTTTCTTTCATTTTGTTGGATAAAAAGGGTCTTGGATATTAAAACCCTTAATGATATAAAAGGAGGGAATTTTAATTGAGTCCAAATGACCCATCTCTTTTTAAAGAAAAGAATATGGGACTTTCCTTTTTGTTTTAATAAAGCAATGTTAGGGAAGCATTATAGACTTAGCAGGATTAGGTCCATTCATATATGTGTTTCTGAAATGTATCTGAAACTTGAATTATATTTAATGGTTATAGTAAGAGCCATTTCCACCTATAATTCATTCCAAAAGTTGACTTGGTTATGACTCACACACCCTTAACACATAGTTAGGTATATATGCTTTTTCCTTTTTTCTATTTAGTTGAGAACAATTTAAACTTCATGTAACATACATATTTTTGAAATCTGACTAGATCTTGACTGCATACTCCTTTCATGAGATCTATAACTCAAACTTCAGAAGGTTCTTTTTACTCTGACATGTTTAAAATGGTCAAGATTGTCATAAAGGGCTGGTGATTTAACTATATATTATAGAGTCGGCAATTAGACAGAGAAGCCATTTAATTATTTGCCAAAGGTTTACTTGTAAAAATGTCCCAGAGTTAGAAACTATCCAGATCATATAACTGGAAAGTTAAAATTAATGACCAGAAAATGATTGGCTTTGCTGTTAGCATTTCTCTAGGAGGAAAGTTGGCTTTGGGACAGCTTGTAATCTGGGTCTCTTCCCTGATCTGTCACAGTTGGACGTGTGACCCTGGGGGCAGAGCACATAAGCTGCCGTGTTCTTCAGACTCCTCATTCATCAAACGAGAGGGTTACACCAACCAAGTCAGTTTCAAATTTCTACCTCCTTATAGGTCCAGACTTGAAATTATTATTCAGAGTGGTTGGTTGGCATTTACTTTTCAAATCTACTGCTCTAAGAATGGATGTAGACAAGTCTGAAGTTGTAGCAATTAACACACATGTTGAATTTGAAGAAACTGACCATAATCAAGCAGGAAGTTGGATTGTACAGTGACTTTAATTGCTCTTAGAGGACCTTAAAAATGAATAAACATAAAACCTGTCTTGTTTTATATATAGACCTACCTGGGCCTTGCAAGAATGACTAAAAAGGAAAGCCAATTCCTAAAAGTACCTAAAAAGCCATGTTACCACACGTTCTTGTTTTATTAGTATCTCTGTTAGAACCCTAGGGTTGCAAATAACCCCCACTGCTTTAGGCGAGTTTGGGTAACAGATTTGTTTGAAGGGCAAAGGTGTCTCACAGAATCTAAACCAGAAATGCAGCTATGTCTCCAGAGAGATCTGCCACCAGGAAAAGAAAAGTTATCTGGAGCTTCAGTATGGCTGCCTCTTTCTTTTGTTGCTACTTTTCTCTGATTATCACTTACCTTCTTTCCCCCTTGTAGAATATTTTACCTCATGTGGAAGATTCTTACCCTTTTCATCCATATCTTTTCATCCTCTATCAGAGTACTAACATTTTTAGCTTGACATTGTATGAGGCAACAGGCTAGCTTAATTAGACATTTTTCAATCTCAATTCCAAGTTCCAAAATGAGAGCATGTTGTTCTCTGATTGGTTCAGGATAGTCAAGGGTTCACCCCCAGTGCAGCCAAGGGAGAAGGGTCACGTGCTCCATGGTGGGTTGTTTGGTCGGGATTCTGGAGCACAAAGACCCAGGTGGCACTCTTGGTGTTGTGCCTTGTGCACATAATGCCCATGGACTTATGCCATCTGGTTCCACTGCTGTCTGAAGATGTTTCTCAGATGGGGGTGGGCGGGGGGAACATTGGCAGTAATTGCTAAAAGACATTTACTGTATTCAGCCAACTGTAGTTACTAGAAAACCAACCCATTCCCCAAAAGATAGCTCCACTTTAGCTGCACATGAGCAGCCCTGCTTCCTACAACTAGATACTCCACCAGCCCATCAGACCTACAGGAAGTGTCACTTTTCTGTAGTTTTGCATCTTCGTGCCTGAGGTGGACATCTGATGATAGAAGAGCCAGTAGTTCTCCTGCTTCTCTCCCTGGAACCCCCCTTGGATTCCATAGTGGCTATAAAAGACATCTACCTGAGGCATTTCTTTTTCTCATCACTTAAACGAAAGGATTTCAAGGAGGAAGTTTCCTGAGTCTTCTAGAATTCCAGAATTATCTGGATTCTACTTCTCTAAGCAGTTCCCAACTTAATCTGCAGTTAGAAATGATGATTTTCACAGCAACAGTGAAGCCCATATTTCTTCTCCAAAGCACACAGATCCACTGGATGTAAACCAGTATTACACATTTTAAATTTATTTTCTTTGATTTAGAACTTCTTCATGCATTTTTATGAGCACTTGAGGGGAAGATCGATTTAGCCCTCATTCTGCCTTATTTAACTTGGCCATTCTGGGGACTAGTCTTTACCCAAGTGGCTACTAAGATACCAGCTCTTTGAGAAGCTGAGCTGATTTTGTTTGGTGCTTGGCACCTGGTGTAGTGCTTGGATCGGCTATTTCCTTTCTCTCTAAGTAAGAGCACACATCTCTTAAGAAGGTCTGGTACAGTCTTGCCAGAGAAGGAAGCAGGAAACTCAAGCCAGCCTGAAGTTTTGTGAGCTATGGAAAACTGGCTAAATTCACCATGAATATAACTTGGAAATGAGTGGTGAGCACAGAGCAGACTCTTCCTAACCCAGATCTTCATTCCAGCCTTGGTACTATGTTTTCATGCATATGTGGTGAAATATGGCAATTATGTTTCAATGTTATCAATTCCTAGGACCCTATTCATGAGTGTGGTCGTCTGAATGGATATCATGAGGCTTACCTTTTGGCATACTTTTGAAAAATAAGATTTTCATAGAATTAATATTAAAAACCAGTGATAGATATTTAGTTTATCTGAGAGACTCAACTCTTCAGTGACAAACTAATTTGCACATCATGATTATGTTCACTTTAAATATTTCTGTATTTTTGTAAACTAGCTGCAGTATTTTTTTAAAGTACTACATTTTAAACATTCTATGATACAGGATTTCATTAAGGTCTTCCTTTTGAGTCTGAGTTGGTGAGTCTCACCAACACACACACTAGAGAGACAATATTAGTTTCCTCTTCCAACTTACTCTGGTACCAGTAAGCTCCTGGAAACTTCTACCTGTGCACAAGAAGCAGAATTTTGCGAAACTCAGAACTGTGAGTTGAGCGTGAGTTGCTTGTCTATGGCTCTCAGTTCCCTCCCATCACAGCCACAACCTTCCCCCTTTTCAAAGCTTGCTTTATCTTCCTGTGAGACTGTAGGTGAATATTTGTTCTTGTTTCATTGCCTGATTTTATCTAATTAATTATATTTTTGCAGTGCCAAGGTTTGAGCCAGTGCTTGTACCTGGTAGGGAGGTGCTCTACTACTAAGCTATATCCTCAGTCCTCATTTTAAAGTTTAAGACAGCTCAGAAATAGGCCTTAAAAATGCCATGGCAGAGATTTAGTCACACACAGTACCAGAGTGCTAACTGATTTAAGAAGGCCTATCATGTGCCAGAAAAGCTGTCCCAATGCCAGATAGATGAATAAGATTAATAAAAGAAAAACATTGATGGTAAAAAAGGAAACAAAGCTTATGTATATAGGGGGTGGGAGTTGTAGGGACGGCAGGGGAATGGGAAAAAATGAGAATCAAGATTTGCCATGTACAGGCCGAAACCCTCAACTCTGAATGAGATTATAATGTATATATAAAATGTACCAATAAAATCAATTTTAAAAAAAGATTAATAAGACATCAGCCCAGAAGAAAGACTAGACTATAATGCACTATAGAAGATTACAAACCAGGATTCCAGCACAAGGGTGCACTGACATGCAAAGAATTAACTGGGAAGGAGAAGATTCATTGGGGAGGTGACGGATGAGTTGTGTTTTCAAGACTAAGCATTCTTTAGGACATGAGGATCAGGGAGATAGTCTGAACAACGGGAACTCTGGTGTGTTACTCAGCTTTCTGTCACTGCCATGACAAGATACCCAAGAATTATGGCTTGACAGAGGGAAGGTTTACTTTGGCTCATGGTTTCTGCTTTGAGGGCTTGGAACAGAAGTTGGTCACCAGGAAAACTGGCAGGAGATGAGGCTCTTAAACAGGATGGAGCTGTCTGTGGAGGGCCTTCTATGCTGTGGGAGGGAGCTGGGAATTGATTTTTTAGAAAAAATTACCATGCTTCCTTTTCAATGACGTCTTTGGCCAAGCTCCTAAATTACAAGAAAGATAGATGAGGAGGAGCTCTTTCATGCAGAGGGAGGGAAGTCTGAGTTCGATCTTCTCTGCCTCCTCTCCACCTGAGCGGCAAGCTGATGACAGTGGGGAGACTGTAAGCGCAGAAATGACCAAGCTGTCCGTAGTTCTGTAGAGCACTGTGGAATTGGAGCTGAAGAGAGACAGGAAGCAGGAAGACCCATTTAAGGTCCTGATTCATACAAATAATGACCAGACTGGAAGAAAGCACCATGGAGTGGGAAAAGATAAGAAATATTCCGAAGGTTGGTTGAGAGGAAGTGGGGGATGGGAAGGGCAATGAGTGTGATCCTGAGAATTCCTTCTAGAGTTGTGAGGCAGGCAGTGATGGGGGAGTTTCCAGATCCACTCAACAAGAATGTTTCTATTAGATCTGAAGAGGTTCCATCAAACAGAAGACTTCTCAACCACTTTTGGAATGTGCTGAATTCCCATACAGAAAGGAAATGCCACAATTATGGGACTGGTTCTTGAGATCATTCCTGGCTTTGGATTTGGGAAGGTTTCTCAGAGGCAAAATTGATTCAGAATAGAACCATTAATAATAGTAGTTTTAACTCTCTCCTGGGCCTTGTCTTTCCTTGTATCTAACAGCAAGGAGCAGAAGAGAACTCTAGCATCGCTGGCCAAGTCTGAACCACCTCCTTGGACTGCAAATGTTTCTCAATTTTATAAAAACTATGAATTACCATTCGTTAAAAAATCTGAAAAATGAAAGTGTATTATGTAGAATATACATTGGCAGTTTGAGTTTTGCAGGCTCCAAAATAAAGATCTTTGAAGGAAAACATGCATTTAATTTTCACCAGTGAACTTGTGGAACTCATATTTGTGAGAAAGTCAGACTTTTTTTGCCAGACACAGGGCTGTGTCTCCACTTGTCCCTCTTTCTCCTGAAGGAGAGCCTTGGAGTTAGATGAAGACAAAGCATAGCATAAAGTAACTACAAATTTTCTTTACTGGAAGCAGTTTTGAAACTATGAAGCATCTATTCTGGCACTAAAGGATTAAGTACTTTCTGCTAGCCCTTTGCTAAGTGGTCAGAACAAATGACACCTCTGGGGTATCCTTGTGTGAATGAGAATACTATCTTGGTCTGTCACAAAGAACTACGGAATGTGCAGATTTGGGACAGTGTCCTCACATCACCAACAACCACAAAACAAATGTTTTTTCAGATGAGGGCCATGGATATAGAAATACTAAAAGCTAAATCATTAGAAGATTATAGAGACTTTTTATACTTTCATGAGTATTCTCACTACCAAAATTTCTGTCTGTCTGTCTGTCTGTCTGTCTGTCTCTCTCTCTCTCCTTCTCCCCTGTTTTTTTAAACCAAATGTTAATGCACAGTGTTGGATATAAAGTTTGATGAAGGCCAGGTGGAGAGAAGAATTCCACTGCTTCCTCAAAAAACATAATACGAGAGAGAGAACAGACAGTTCATTATGAATAATTCCAAGACAAAATAAGGAACTTATTTACAGGGAAGAAGCCACCTAGAGAATTCCATGATTTCACCGTAATTAAATTCCTTCATGAGAACTCAGTGAAGGTTTCACTTTTCTCCAGAGAATATGAGCATTTTTAAAGAAACAGTTAAAATGCTTTTAACTGTGACAACATAGTCCCCAGAGATTGAGAGGGCGTCACAGCATAATGCATGTGGCCTCTAGTGCTGCACCTCTGACCCAGAGCACCCTGTTATAAATACCTAATCTTCAGTCTTTCTCTGGACTTGAAGTGGAAAATTATAGTAAAAATTTTCTAGCATAGTCTCCATTTGGGAAATTAAATGCTCGTCAGGTTCTCTGACTTACATTAGACATTGAACTTTACTTCCATTTCACAGAATC
Organism: Petromus typicus; assembly: GCA_004026965.1. Classification (NCBI taxonomy): domain Eukaryota; kingdom Metazoa; phylum Chordata; class Mammalia; order Rodentia; family Petromuridae; genus Petromus; species Petromus typicus. Next base: position 20,595 of record PVIR01009070.1, on the reverse strand, counting down.
ATTACTTTCAGAGTTTATGACTTTGCTTTACCTCAACAAATAGAAATACTGTCATGACCAAGAGTACCGAACTGAAGTCCTCTAGTCCGGGTACATACCTCATCTATTAACCTATTCCCTGAAGTTTCTTGATTAGAGATTCAGTCTGTTAGGTTAAATGTTTTCTTTCCTCTTTTAACTTGAGGTCAGTCTGTGAAAAGAAGGATCCCTTATGGGAACTAGTTTAATCTTTTAAAAATTTAGGAAGTCTGAGAAAAAAAAGCAACTGGTGAAGATGTAGAACTACAGCAACTCCTAGTACAGACTGATTTTGCCACCTTTTAATATGATCTGGGAAATTCTACTTCTGGCCAAGATGACTAATAAAAATTAAAATTATCTTCCTGAAATAAGTTAAAAATCTTGATAAATTGGTTGTAATGATACTTTTCCAGATGTGGGGCACCAGACAAATAAGAATGATCATGAGAGATTAGAAACAACTAAGGTAAGTATATTAGTCAGGTTTTCACCACTAGGACCAAATGTTCAACTCTTACAACTTAAAAGAGAAAGGGTTTATTTTTCCTCAGTTTCAGATGTTTCCGTTCATGATCGGTTGACTCCAAGGCAAGAGCGTCATGGTGGAAGGGTCCGGCAAAGAAAGCTGTTTCCATCCTGGTGGCCTGGAAGTGAGCGGGGAGTGGGGGGTGGGGGGACCCGTGGGGGGAGTGGGTGTCCTCTAAGAGCCTGCCCCCAGGGACTCACCTCCACCTGGACTCCCACTTCGAACAGGAAGTCCACTGTGAACATCGGTGGACTCATCCCACGTGACTTGATCATGTGTCTAAGCAGTCTTAATCCAGTGAAGCTGGTAATTAATATTAACTGTGAGTATGCCTCACAAGTCTCAGAAAAAGTGCCTTGAGGGGGCTGGGGATATAGCTCAGTGGTTCCAGCGCCTGTCTTGCAAGCGCAAGGACCCGGGTTCGATCCCAGTACCAACATAACAATACTGGGCATGGAGACTCATGCCCAGCAGCAATCAGTACCACGAACCACAGTGCCGGGCGTGGTGGCTCACGCCTGTCATCCCAGCACTCCGGAGGCAGAGGCAGGAGGATTGCTGTGATGTGAGTTGGAGGCTGAGCTCAGGGCCAGCCTGAACCACAAATCGAGACGCTGTCTAAAAAAAAAATAAATAAATAAAATACCTTGAGGGTATTGTTAGGTGACAGCCTTAGGAGTGTCTTGTGATACATGTTTTGTTTTGTTATGATTCTTTTAAATCTGCCTAGATTGGTATTTTAATTATGACTACTATTCTTATATTTTAATTCAGTAATTCCATTTTGAGCTTTCTTTTGTGCTACAGCGTCTGACTTTGACAGGTGACTGACTGACAGCCACACTAGTGTGTCAATATGCAAGTGAAACAGTTGGTGGCTGGGATTTTCTCCCCAAAAGTTTTCATCTAAAAGATGAAAGAATGTACAATGAGATTAAAGTTGTCATCAGGTATGAAAAGTTGGACCACCTTTGTTCGTACATTGTGGCAAAGGAGCCTACAAAGAAACTACTGAACTCCCCATTTTGAGGAAAGTGTTGGGAGACTCAAGTTCAGAAAGCTGATATCTAGAGAGAAAACCATAGAGAAGCTCTGGATAGGGAGGGTCTCTGTCACCAGCAGAGCACCACTCACTACTAGTGTATACAAAGAGCACTCTGAGCTAGCTGGGGAAGGACACCTCGACAGAGACTACAAGGAACAACAGTTACACTCACGCCAGTCAAGCTTCTGAGTAAGCTATCCAAAGGTTCTTAACTCCACAGGGGGAAATAATTATCTCTAGCATGTGTGTTGTGGTCCTGCTCACAAACTTTTAGCAAGACCTACCTGAAGGATAAAACTGTTTTCGAACAACTCAACTGTGACCTGGAACAAAGTCCAGGAATATTTATGGAGAATAAAAAAGTATCCAGCACTAAACAAGATAAAGTCACAATGTCTGGCATCCAATCAAAGTTTACCAGTCATGCAGAGAAGTAGGAAAATGCAAGGGAAGGAAACACAGACATCACTTCTTCTTGTGAGTATCAAAGTAACTATTTGAAAAGACATGTCTGTAAAACATTGCAGGTCTGTCAGGAACAACATTGCTAGGGAAGGTAGAATTTAATGGGATATACAATTCATCAGATTAAAAGCCAAAACTTAATTATGTATTTCCTACAGAGTCTAAATTCTGTTACTGTCTTTATTTGGGGGATGGGAGTGATTTTTGTGCCTGTGATAGCTGAAAAGACACATCGCGCGGACCTATCCCTGTGCACTGATAAAGGAGAATCTTCATCTCCACGGCAGGCTTGCAGGCCCAGCATGGTTTTTGTTCTGTTTTGTTTTGTTTGGCAGTTGCGAGGATACAGATATGTTAGGACACTTCTCCCTGACCCTTGGAGCACTGTTGAAGCTTACAGTGATTCCAGCTGAGGCTAGAAATTAGAGACTGAAATACTGCTGAGCCCAAGCCCACTGTCAGGAGCACACCAGCCTTGTCTTAATCTGTAGTAAGTTTCCAGTTGTTTTTACATATGCCTGGGGCTCTGGTGTTTCCAGGTGTGATGAGGGCAGTGGATCAAGGGGTAGTTGTCACAGAAATAACAGATTGTTACTTAAAGTTCCTGAGAGATGGGGTACACCGCACAACATAAGGCCACAAGGGAAGGCACCAGGGTTGTCTCAGACAAGGACAAAAAGCCTTTATGGTACCCTTTGTGGAAGGAATGGGAAAGTTGGATAAGCACCTGGAGGAGTGCAGAACTGGCTAGTTTGAATAATTTCTGCAGGTTCTAGGACATAGGGTAGCCCCTAGCTATTAGTACCTGGCCCAGGGATGGAAAGCAAGAGAACATTGCCTCATATAGTGTGAGGGAGAGGAGTAAAGAGGTATGGACTCAGGGCTGGTTGGTTTGCACATCAAAGGCAGGCTCCAAGGCAAGGGTTACTATCTGTAGAAATTAACTAACACAGGGAAAGTGAGTCTTTCCCAGGTCAGTGAAATTTCAGGTCTCCAGAGCGTGAAAAGTTTTAAAGAAATTTGAAGATCAAGTTTAACGCAGTACAGTGTAGTCTCCTGTGGATTCAGGCATATTTGAACACTTCAGGTTGATTGGGACTCCAGCATCTCATCTCTAGACCCTGTTTATATTTAAGAGTTAAAGAACCTGCTGGGAAGAAAGATGGCTTATTATAATTTAGACAGAATGTTCCCCCTAAATCTCCTATATTTAGAGGTGGGGCTTGGATCACCCTCCTCCCAATCAAGTATCTACTTAGTCATCTAAACGAGCATATCATAAGGAAATGCTGCGACATAATGTTTTTGCTTTCCATTTACCATGTTGCTTTCTGTTCATATTTGCCCCAACAGAGGACAATAACACGGTGCACTACTTGAATGAAGTTTTGGCTATGGCAAAAACAAAAGGAGGGGATGGGAAAACTGAGCTTGCCCCTCACACAATGATGAAGTCCCACAGCAGCAGCATTGAGCTGTGCGTGGTGTATTCAGGAAGCTGTTCATATCACCTCGCAGTAAGTGAGAAGCAAATGCACAATGGAAAATGCACTAGTCCCGACTCATGCCATTGTAAGTTACAATTCATTCCTCTGAAATGCAGGCTTCAAAAATTCCACAACTATCACCTCATGTTTGAGTACACAGGCAGATTTTTATAGTGATCAACTAGGCAGATCAACCTTGGCATTTAAGGCTTGCTCATTGGGAGGACTTTTCTTTCATGAAATTTTAAGTCTGCTTATTCTAAATTAAGAAATAAAGCCTTGAAATTTTGATAGTCTACTTGTCCACATAGGTTCTCACTATATAGCTCTATAAGGTTAAAATTCTGGAGGATGAAGAGATGAGGAAGCAAGAGGGTAGAAAGGGAAAAAGAATGAAAACATGAATTAAAATGTGTCATGTGTACGTACAATCCCCACAAGGAATGTAAGCATTTGTACTACACACATGTACAACAAACGTACTAATCAATCAAATAAACCTTAAAAATTCTGGAACAGAATTAGATGCAGAACTGGACCTGAACCAATTACTTTCTACTCTTAAATCCCATTTTGGTCATTTACTTTTGCCAAATAGTATCACTGGTGACATTAAAATGCTACTGTTAATTGCAATGCTTTTATGATTTGATTCATATGAGTTTTCTCAAGGTGTATCTCTTTAGCTATATGTTTCAAATTTATCTTTCTTTAAGGCTACATAGTAGTTCATTTTATAGAAAAATCTAACCTGGATTTATATTTTATACATTTCAATAATACTTCATAAAATATAACACTGAGAATTCATGATTATTTTTCTTTTTTATAAAGTTTGCATTGTTTTTGAGAAATAGTTTGATTAGAGAATGAAGCATCACAGCTGTCACATATGGAGCTGGTTCTTTAGCGATTGTTCCACGGCATAAATTATTTCAACACCACTGAGCTTGAACTTCTGATTAAATGCCCTTTAATAATCTAAACTACCAAAGTACAAGCCTCTTTCACTGTCAAGTGCCATACCTTTCCTCTCTCTGGGCGCCCTGGAGGCAGAGAGACACCTCTTTGTCATGCCCGCTCTCCCAACTACATGCTTTTCCAGAGCACTGGTGGAGCTCTAGCTCCTGTTGTGAGCACTGACCTATTTTCCAAATGTCCAAAGCACAGTTAGAAGGAAGGGCTGGGGACTTGACTGAAAATGCAGGGATAGTTCAGTAATGATGAAGAATAACATGGTAAATACCCAGATGGTGCTTCCTTCAAGCCTCAACCCCTGACTTCCTTTTCACCCATATCGGCTCTCTGTTGTGTCTAGAAGTTTGATCTCCCCTCTCCAAGTACCCCCCGGCCTCCTGTATCACTGCTGTCCTGTACCTTCTTAGCACAGAATGACTGGCGTGTAGATGTGCACTATTCTGAAGGGAAACTCCCATTGCTCCCAACATAATGAGTCCAGTCCTCCAAGTTCTTTGTGTGCTGTCACAACCAAGCAGCTTCCTAATATGTCCACATTAAGGTACATGAAAGTTTCTCTAGTTCTGTAAAGATACAGTCATCCTAAAAAGTACATTCCATTTATATTACAGAACAGAACTTAGTAAGATATGTTGCAGCATCTACATCCGGATTTATAACTTCACTTCTGTCCAAGACAAATAAGAGCACATGTTTTATATTTGTGTAACCAGAAAGCCCTTTCTGGTTTTTTCCCCCCAAATACAGAAATTCTGTTAGAAAGGTGGATTGCCATCACATTCCAGATTCTAAATGTTAGCAATAATAATATAGAAAATAAGGATTTTTTTAAACAGAAGGAAACAAAAAAGAAAGCCAGATATTCAAAACTTCTTTGTATTTTATGAAAGGCAACACGTACTTTCCACATAGAGTTATTATAAGGGTTTATGTGTAGAAATGTTTAAAATGTTACCTAGCATGTAATAAGAACTCAGCAAATATAAATTGTGTTGGTGGTGATGATGATGGTGATAGTAATGATGATGATGCTGCTGCTGATGATAATGATGATGATGATAATGATGTTGATGATAAGATGATAATGTTGATGATGCTGATGATAAAATGATAATGTTGATGATGTTGATGGTGGTGGTGGTGGTGCTGGTGACTGCCATTTGGGGGTGTTGCTGGGGCTAAAATGGCAACAGCAGGGGCCCCCATCATTGATCAGGAATTCTGAAATCGGGACACAGGTTCCCCCTCTCTGTAACTTGCCTCCATCCTATTACCTCTGCCTTTTAAAGCACAAGGGCCTCAGAAGAACCCATAGCTGAGCCACTGGACTCTCCCTGACCTTCAATGTTCTCTGATTGCCAAGGACTTTCTGGGGTTCTTCGTGCAGAATCAGGCTCATCATGAAGGGAGAAGGCTGAGCAGGCTGTGGGGCAGGAAACTGCAGAGAACAGTGAGCGCGAAGCCCTGGGAGGTGACAACAGCAGAGGTGATAGTCTGCACATCACAAAGCAAACAGCTAGGAGCTCCGCTGTGAGCTCCCAGCACTGATGTCCTCCTGCTTATGGCAAACTTCCTGACTGGGTGGGATGGGCGCTGCACTTCTGAGGATCTGGCCTCAGCTCTTACCTCAGAGGACTGTGAAACTGCCAAACATTTTATCTGTTTGTTTGAGCACTCCTGGGAGGGCGTGGAGATAAGATAACTGAACCTGGATGTCTGTCCTTTCTGCTCCTCTACTTCCCTCTCTGATGTCTGAAGATCTTCTTTGCTGTCAGGTCTCAGAAAAGGGAAGTGGACTCCATATCAGAGCTTCTTGATGGCTCCAAATATGTCAGAGTTCAGTGGACAAAAAAATATTTGTGACACGTTCTTTAACTTGACTAATTTAATCAACAACATTTCATTAAGGAAATTAGAAGTGATGAACATTACAGGGACCTTGAAAAAGCAACCCTAAATAATCCTAAACTATGTATTAACTTATAATTATGAAAAAATACCAATGTCAACAATGTTTTGGAACTTTGAAATAAATGATGTTATATGAACATTTCTGAGAGCTTGCAAATGTACTCTTTATGTTAAACAATATAAAATAAAATTAACCCAAGAAAAATTGGAAGCTACTATAGATACTTTTTCTTTTCTAGTTTCTGGAACTAAGGGCTTTTTTTGAAATGCACAAGCTACATGTAGCCAATTGGTGCAGAAGCCAGTTCTTATTTCAGGAAACCATCTCCAAGCTCAACTAGAAATCTTGAGATCCAAGTTGGAATGCCCATTTTTGGACAACACTAAACAAATTTTTTGTCTGTTTTAAAAATGAATTCATGCAAAGCTGTTTAACCTATTCAGTTTAATGTTTTTTTCTAATTTCAAATCAAAGGTGATTTAATTCCCATAATAAATTACTAAACAAATAACAATGACTAACATGATTGATGTGATTCAACATAGAGTGACGGCAGAAAATGTCCATACACTTTCATGACTCCTTCTCCATCTGACATCTGAGGAAACTGATCATGAAAGGGGAAGCATGCTGTCCAGGATCTCAGGGATACAAAGTGGGGATCTGGGTTAGGCCTCATCTCCCTACTAAGGTGAATGATTCTTAATTTGTGAAGCAGTTGTAGTTTTGAACTTATGTAATAGACACACCAAGTAAGTCAAGTCTCAGAAATCCAAATGACGCAGCGGGAACCACCTTCTGGAGAGAGTGGTCTGTCTCAGACCTCGGCTGTTTGTTTCCAGGCTCAGGTGCACGTGCTCCTATTCTGCAACTTCTCCTAACTGCTCATACCGGAAAGGACCAGGGAAGGGCCAACACAGCTTTACAGCCTTCAGTTTTCCTAACTGCATGAGTCAATCTCAGTGAGCAAAAGATGCTTCCGGCCAACAGCTGGGCTGGGCTCTCGGCCAGATGAGCAATAATGGCAAATAACCTAGAAGGTGAAAGAGACTCTGTTTTGCTTCTGGTCAGGAATGTTGTGTTCTGAGTGTGTACATAGAGTTAGGCAGAATTAGCCTGCACCCTGGCGGGGATGGGGTTGGAAGTGTGTTGTTAGCTAATTCAGTTTTTATTTTGCCAATGTCTTAGTTTCTTTATCTATAAAATGGGGTACAGATCCCTACTCTATTGAATTTGAAGCACTATTATGTTAGATGTTATGAAGACAACCTGAAATATGGGAATAAATTTTACCAGCTGTTCCTCGGCCTATCTTGAGTATATAAAGAACTTTAAAAAATCAGGTCCCCCAAATTTAAAGACCCAGTCAAAATATAGGCATCTGTTATGAACATTTTTCAGATGAAGAAGTAAAAGCAGCACAGAAACATATGAATAAATGTTCAACATCACAGGTCATTCTAGAGATGTAGATGAAAGCAACACTGAGATTTCATCGCACTCCAGAGAGAATGGCTCTTATCATGAAATCAACCAACAGCAAACTCTGGTGGGGCTGTGGAAAGAAAGGAGCCCTTCTTCACTGTTGGTGGGAGTAGAGACTGGTGCAACCACTGTGGAAATCAGTGTGGAGACTCCTCAAAACCTAGGAGTAGATGTCCCACTGACCCTTCTAATTCCTTGCTGGGTATATTCATGAAAGAATTAAAAGCATGAAACTACAATGACATATATATGCCCATGTTTATAGCAATACCGCTTGTAATAGTTAAATCTTGGAAATGGCCCAAGTGTCCATAAACCAGAAAATAGATAAATAAGATGTGAGGGTATATTTTAATAAAATGGAGTATTTTGAAGCCATAAAGAATGATAAATTAGAGAAATTTATAGCTAAATGAAGGACCCTTGAGGCCATACTTATAAGTGATTTAAATATCACTTATAAATAAGTGATTTAAATAGTTCACATGTATAAATACCATATCATTTCTATAATGTAAGAAACTGAAAGTGTAAATGTGTTCTAAAATGTACAATAGGTATTGTGAAATAGGAAAAAAATCTTCAAAGAAAAAGAGAAGTGCATGGGGCAGAGGAAATCAAGACAGGTAAAGAAAAAAGTTGAAGGTAAAAAGGAAAAAATGGAAATAAAGCATATATATATATATATATATATATATATATATGCTTGTATAGATATATATATGGGTAGAGAGACAGAGAAGACAGGGGAATGGGAAAAATAAGAATAAAGATATATCATATACATATGTATATCATATACAAATTATTACTGAAGAATATGATCATAATACATACCTAAAATGTACCAATAAGCTCAATAAAAAGAAATACATAAGATGTTATAGAAAATAACACTAACAGACAGGGAGGCTGAATCAGTGCAGTCTCTCCTGCATTCCCATAGCTGTTCTTGGATACCTTTACTCCCTGTGAAAGGTAGAAAGGTAGACACACAGCGTGCTCCCTGCAGAATACTGAGCCTCTCGGTTCTGGTCACTTACCTGAGGTCACACAGTCTCTCTTCCATTAACAGGCTCCATGTTCGTGCTCCTTGACATCTAAAATTGTGGCCCCAGGGACAAAGAGAAGCCACCTCCTCCTTTCCCAGGGGAGTCAGCAGCCTTCAAAGATAAGTTAGAATATTTATTCAAGCCCAGGAGCCTCTCTAGAGAGCTCTGTGACAGGACATGACTTTACTTAGCGATCTGGTTAACCACCCCTGTGCTCCTGGAAACCACACGCGTCCCTGCAGCCTCATCAGGCACAGTGACCGCGGGATCAGAGGCTGCATCACAAGCAGGCAGAGTAGCAGTTTCATTCTGAGCCTCGGAGAGGTACTGAAGCAGGACACAGAGGCAGGAGATTGTCTGCTCCAAAGTTTAGGAGAGGCCTAAGAGAGGCGGGAAGCCATGGGCTTGTTCAGAGAAGAGGGCACTGTGTTGCATGCACTCAGGATTCTTTACTTTCAACACACACTCAGTCTCGAGTGTGCGGGTGCTCCATCCTGCTAAAACCATCAGCATACATCCCATCAGCCAATCCTCAAACAAATGCCTTCTGAGCATTTCTTACGGAGCAGTGCTGTGCTGAGTGCGGATAGGCAGTGCCTACACTTGAAGAAATTCACTTAAAGTCTTTGAGTCTAATCTTCAGTCTTCTCTTGAGCAGCTTCATTAATTCATTTTTCAGTCTCAAAAAATGAATGCTGCACTATGACAAATCTCTGACACAGATCAGCACTCTGGTGCATAAAAACAAGCTATCTTTCCTCCTGGCTGTCTCAGAGAGGAGAAAGTACTTCTTCCACTGAGTCCATGTGCATTTCTAGGGTCACAAAGAGCACACCACATCCTTTTACCATCCTTTCAAAATTTTGAAGACAGTTTTTGCTTCTTCTTGATGCTTTGCCCTCAAGGACAACAGTCCCAAAGCTTTCTGCGGCAAGATCATGAAACAGCTTCTGCCTCCTTGTTATAGCTCTCTTAATCCCTGAGTGTGTTGCACAAACTGGAAGGGATGGCCCTGCCCTGAAAACCAGGCATGCGTGCACCATGGCACCATTTCTGGGACCCACACAAAGGGAATAACACAGCAAGGACCTCTAGCTATCTAACATGGCCCAAGGAAAGATTTGGAGCAAGGGAATTAGCTGAATCTTACTAGGAGGAGATGGAATAAAAATAAGAGCATTCAGACAGATCTCCAAGAAAACTTCCCAACCAGGAGCCTGGACGGCGTCAAACCCCAACTGTTTGGAAAATGGCTTGAAATTTCAGCAAATCTCAAGCTAGAGCACTGGGGGACGTTGGTATGATTTCACTGTCCTTGTGTTCACAAGAGTAGCTGGACAGGGCCCTCACCTGCTGGCTTGCTTCCGGAGAGTGCTTTCTGACTTGACACAGTCAGAGCCTCTCCCTTCCTGTTCTTGTCTCTTCCTGTTTCTCTGTGCTGTTGGCTGATGTTCTCCTCTGGAGACCAGTTTCCTCTGAGTGAAGACTGTTTTTATTATCAATATAATTGTATTGAGTCTGAAGTTTTTTTTTAAGAAAAAGAGAAGCGAGTATTGCTTTTCTAAAATAAAGTAGATGGCGCTTGTGCTGCAAACTTAGTGTTTCCAGATTGATTCCACCAGAGTGTGGTCCTGCTTTGTACAGGGAGAGTGGGCTGAAGTGTATAAATGGGCCTGTGGTCTACCAGGCAAGAGAAAGTTTGGGTTCAAGGCATTCTCTGGTGCATTCCAGCAAGGCGGGCTTGGGTGGCCAGCCGACTAGCCTTGGCTATCCAGAGAGCCTACAGCCAAGGGGGCAGTTGTCTCCCATGACCCACAGGCAAATATGGAAGAAGAAAGAGCCACCACTCCGTTCTGCATGCTGTCCTCTCAGGACACTTGGTGTGAGGGTCCCAGTGCCAGGACCCAAGCCCAGCGGCAACGCTTCCACACGACACAGTGACTATGAGAAAGAAAAGTTTTGGTCCTAGAGGATGTGTTTTAGGGGTAGCTGGGAAGGCAGAGACAGAAGACTGGTGTTATTTACATAGGCAGGATTCCTTTCAGGGCCAAATTTGCCAGCACTCAGATACTTCGTTCACTTGTGAGGAACTGATCAAGCAATTTAAAACCTATTGTCTCACCACCTGCTCAGATGTTCAACTGACTTAAGCAGGGAATGCTCTAGCAGATATGTTGACTGTCCACCTAAAGTCCATTTTGCATCAGCCTCATATGAGAACCCAGTTTTGTTAGGGGTTTAATTAACCCAGTTGTCTCAATATTCATGCCACACTTGGCATTATATCTTGCAACAAGCACTGGCCTTGGGCAGAGTTTCAGCCAAAAAGGCATCAACAAGTCTGAGAGGATTTCTGGGAAAGATGTCATGTTTCAGGTAGAAGTGACCACCATCTTGTTTCCATTTTCTTCTTTGTGAGACCGGAAATACAGCAGCCATTTTATGACCTTGAGGAGTGAATAAGCACTCAAAACATAATACTGAAAGAAACGATACCCTCACTTTCCTCAAAGCTCACCAAGTCATCCTTAACTCTTCTCTTTCCATTACTATCCTCTTTCCTCTTATATGTCTTATATCAAATTCCACCAATTTTTCCAGCAAGATATATCTCTACACAATCTCCTTGTCAGCTCTGCTTCCATCTCTACAGTAAACACCTGGTGACCTAGAATATTGCAAGAGTCTCTTACTGGGTCTTTCTGTCATCTCCAGAAAACAGCAGAAGTACTTTCTCAGACAAGGTCAGATCAGGTCACTCCCCACTTGACATGCCTCATGACTTTCTATTGCACACTCCTCACACAGCCCACGGCCTATGTGACCGGCCCCATCCCAGCCACTTCTTCATCTCTTCTCTCACTGCTCTTCCCTCTTACTTCATCAATCCAAAATGAAAGATCCTGTTTTGAATAGGAATCTGTGGTCTTGAGTCAATAAATCTGAGATATTTGTAAGAAAATTGGTGAATCTTGAAAACATAATACTGAAATCAATCAGACACAGAAGGTTAAATATCATATGGTTTTTCTAATATGAGAGATCCCAAATATAGATAATTTAAAGAGAAAAATAGAAGAGAAGGTGTAGGAAAGAGGGAGATAGACTTTGGAGATGGGCAAGGGATCTGAGGAAGAAGGGTGAAAGGCTGGCTGTGGGGTAAAAGTAAAGGGTCAAGAGATGTTATATGGGCCAGGGATTTAGCTCAGTGGTTTTGGCATCTGTCTTGCAAGCACAAGGGCCTGGGTTTGATCCCTGGTAACCACATACAAGAATGCCGGGCCTGGAGGCTCACACTCACCAGCAATCATACCACATACCCCAGTGCTGGGCATGGTGGCTCACTCCTGTAATCTCAGCACTTGGGAAGAGAGGCAGGAAGATTGCTGTGATGTGAATTTAAGGCTGAGCTCAGGACCAGTCTGAACTACAAAGTGACGCCCTGTCTCAAAAAACGAGAGAGATGTGATATATGTGCACCAGTTCCTCAAATGAATGTCAATATCATATCTCACAAATATGCACTAATAAAAGACATAGTTAAATTTTATCAAATAAAAATCAAACAAAAATAATGAGAGAAAGAAAAACTGATTCCTTGAGCCAAGTGTCTTGGCCTTCAGTTCAGTTCTATTACTCCCTTCAAGCTTTGACTCAAGTGTTCAGATGTTCCTGATTACATCTCTGTAGGAATAAACGTACACTGGCTCTCTGTCCTGGCGTCCTCCCTCCCTATACTTCTGTCACTTACAATGAAAGGATTGGTTTGTTGAACTGACTTCGTCTTGGACAATAAGCTCTACAAGGGCAGAGTGTATATCTTTCTTGTTATCTTTAACCCTACTGCCTAATCTACTGCCTGTGATAGAATTCAGTCATTCCTTGTGCAATAAATGAATGAATGAAATTTATTTGGCTATACTATGGTACATCGCATAAACTTTTATTTGTATATGAAAGTTTCTACAATAATATTGATTTAAGCTACTTTTTCATAATCACACACATATGTATACACACATTTCTACTCTTTTTTTTTTTTTTTTAGACAGGGTCTCACCTTGTGGTTCAGGCTGACCCTGAGCTCAGCCTCAAACCCACATCACAGCAATCCTCCTGGCTCTGCCTCCTGAGTGCTGGGACCACAGGCGTGAGCCACCACGCCCGGCACTGTGGCATGTGGTACTGGTTGCTGCTGGGTGTGAGTCTCCACACCCAGTATTGTATGTGGATACCGGGGAATCGAACCCGGGCCCTTGCGCCTGCAAGACAGGCGCCAGAACCACTGAGCCAACTCCCCAGCCCCAGATTTTTTTGATTTTTTACCTTTTTTCACTTCTGTGGTTCAGGCTGGCCCTGAGCTCAGCCTCCAACTCACATCACAGCAATCTTCCTGCCTCTGCCTCCCGACTGCTGGGATGACAGGCGTGAGCCACCACGCCCGGCACTGTGGTATGTGGTACTGGTTGCTGCTGGGGTGAGTCTCCACGTTCAGTATTGTTTTGTGGTTACTGGGGATTGAACCCGGGTCCTTGTGCTTGCAAGACAGGCACAGGAACCACTGAGCTAAATCCCCGGCCCCCTCTACTCTTATTTACTTGTATATTTTTCAGTTGAGGTTTGTATAGGAAAACTTGGAGACTCAAATGTGTAGTGCAGCATACACTGATATTTGAGTTTATTTCATAACATCAGAATTCTTCACTCATTTGGAGTTGTTTTTTAATATTATTATTATGAAAACCAGTTTTTGTTAATAATTTTTATAGTTTGCTTTTAACTGGAAAAATCAGAGAGATATTTTGAGGCTGAGAATTGTAAGTACAAATTTGCAAATGACATATGGATGTTGTTAATAGACTTACACTTGGTTACTCATGTGGTTTTTTTATGTAGACAACCTAGGTTCGACTCCAGTTTTTCATATCATTTACAATCTGTATGAAACTGAGCAAACTGTGTGTCTTGTTTGTATCTTGGGTTTAGCCATCTTCCACACTATCAGGAAAGGGCAACAACAGAGTTTGGAGTGTTGGTGTAAAGTTTCCTTGAGGAAACTCATGGTAAACATATTCCAAATTACCCAGAATGCAAAACATCACTTAGTTTTAGATACAAGCATGACTTTTCTGGGACTGCCAGCACAAAGTGCCAGAGCCTGGGTGTGTCACACAGCAGAACCTATTGTCTCAAGTCCTGGGGGCTGGAACTCTGAGATCGAGGCAGCACTGCGTTGATCTCTGAGGCTCTTTCCCCCAGGGCTTTCATACACTTTTTCACTGTGCCTGTGTTCTCATATCCTCTTACTAGAAAGTTACCAGTCTCACTGGATTAGAACCTGTACTGACTTCACTTTTCTTCTTCGGTAAAGACTGTCTCCAAATACTCCAGCACTCCAAAGAACCCCGAGTTAAGATTACACTAAAAGAATTTGGGATTACTCCATTTGTTTCGTAATACGATTAATACTATGCACTACATTAGATATTGTGTATACAGTTTCTGTTTTCAATATTGAGTTTTGAAGTACTGCAGACTTCTCAGGGAGAAAATTTGATGATATGAATACAATTATCTCTGGTAAGAAGAATCAGGAGACCAATTTGTCGAGTGGCCATTATTTTTATGTTCTTCATTATGCTGCATATCTTTAGTAAATAATCTACTACAGTAGAGTTATGTTATGCTAAACATAACTGTTTCTGATGGTGGTCAAAGCCACGCTGGAAGGGTGCGAGGTGATGAGCTGGGCATGGGCAGAAGAGAAAGTCCAACACCTTCGCTGATGCCCCCACCCCTTCGGCTCCCCACCGGTGATTCTCATACCTGTGTAGAAGCTCTGAACCGTAAGGTAAAAGGAAAAATACTTTAAAAGTTATCTTGTCCAAATACAGCACACACAAAATTTTTAAAAATAAATAGTATGAAATTAGAAGGGAGATTGATGGAGAAGAGGAAGGGAATTAACAAGAGTGGGGAGGGAAGAAAAAGGGATAGAGAATGCAAGTATGTTATAGGCAACTATGAATGTGCCACAGAAAACCTATTATTCTGTAGCTACTCGCACTTAACAGTTATTGTACCTATTTTTACAAGAAAAAGTGGAAGCAGATTTTTGATATGGATGCGCTGAACCATGTAGCACAGTCTCTGAGGCTGCATCTGTCACCTCTGAGAACTGATCGAGCCTGAAACTGTCCTCAAGCCAAAGTGAGATGCATGATAACACATCCTCAGAACTCGAGTTTGTACAGCATAAGCCTTGACTCCTGCTACTGACTAGGTGTGTGATGGCGAGCTCATCCTTTACTTACTCTCAGTTTTCCAAGCTATAAAATGGAAGGAAACAATATTTATTTCTCCCCTACCTCACAGAACTCTAAGGAGGTGGGAGAAATACAATCTCAGGCCAGATTCCTCAGAGGGACTGTGGTACCTGGGATAAAGCATCGTTCTATGGCTTCCTGTTTGCCCGGAAGTAGAGGCCGTTTCTCTCTGTCATGTGAGCCCACGAGACAGCGGCACTGGGGAACTAGATAAAGAATATGTTCAAACGCACAGTGGAGCGTTTCCACCTTCTCCTCTCCCTGTGTCTTCCACTGGTTCCCACCATTCACTTTACATGATTTTTTAAGAACTAATTTTAATCCAGAGCGCTGCATGTTAACAGGAAGAACAGCACATTGAGTGAGAGGACGCTAGAGTCATGAAGTACTTACCAATGGCAGGATCTTGGGCAAATACTTCATCTTCATTTCTCTGTCTGACACAAATTTGTGTTCCCAGGGGGGTTTACTGGCTGCTTTCAAGCAGGTATTGAATAAAATACGTAAATTTTACCTTGGCCTCAAATTCGTCTATACTTGAGCTTCTCAAAATTCAATGTGCACTTTGGGGTCTCTGAAGGTTTCATTGAAATGCACAATCTTATTCAATCGGTCTGGGGTGGACTAGTGATCTGTATTTCTAACAAGTCCCAGTTTTCAGACTTAGAGATGCTAGTAGATGCAGTTTTCTTGTATGCGTGTGGATGCGCGCGCGCGCGCGCGCACACACACACACACACAGTGCTCCTAATTTCTGGTTTTATAATGGAGTCTGGGTCCTCTCTAACCTCTCATCCAAAACCCTCCCATACAGGTTCTCCTCCTTATTACAGATTTAACTGTTTGCGAAGTGGCCCCGCCACAGGCTTTCCCAGCTCAGGCCCTTTCCCAGGCTGCGCTTCCGGTCCAGTCTGGCTACTTCCTCCACCACTGCCATAGACGTCTCACTTCAAATCACGACATTCCTCAGGCGTCTCCCACCATGAAGCTTTCTGATTTTTCCCACAATTTTTTTTTTTTTTTCTTTCTCATCTCAAGAGCACCTGGGAAAGACACTTCACCTGGAGGAAGAGAAAGTGGGAAATTACTGACTACCAAACATTAAATTTCAGTAAAGCAAGGTAAAAAAGCTCTAGGAAACTGTACAATATGAGATCTACAGACAATAATAATGAAATGCACACTTAAAATATGATAATAGAAGAGTTCTCATGATGTTTTTACCACAATAAAAGAAAAACCAAATGTTTAAGAAATTCTTAAAGAGAATAATTATAGAAATAAATAATCCTAAATAAAAAATTAATCTGCATTCTATTCAGTTGAAGTGACGGGCCAACTGAAGGAAGGAAAAAGAGAGAAATATATATAGACTGTTTGGGAAGACACCAGACCCCTGTCTTGGACCCACCAGAGGACAGAACGAAGGAGAAATGATTCCGTTTAAAATGCTGATCTTTACACATCAGCACAAAGAAGTGCTATTTTTACATTTTACAAGTGATTGTAAAAGTAAATCACTGACACTGAAAGGTAGCCATTATATTAAGCTAAAATGAGTATGTTACAACTGAATTCTAATTTTGCCAATACAAACAGAATCACAAATGAACAAACGAATGGATATCTAGAAATGTCATGGGTGGTTTTTTTATTCTTTATCTATAAAATCAAAGATTGCTCTAATAAAATTTATTTTTTATAGATATACAACCTTTTGTCTACTCATTAGTTGATGGATATTAAGCTGTTTCCACATTTTGTCAATCAAAAATAATAGCTACTATGGACATTTATGTCAGAGTTTGTCTGTAGACATATGTTTTCAGTTCTCTTGGACATATACCTAGGAATGGAATTTCCAGGTCATATAATAACTCAATGTTTAACATTAGGAGAAAGTGCCAAATGGTCTTCCAAAGCAGATGTACCATTTTACAGACTCTCCAGTATGATGGTTCCAACTTCTCCACATCCTTGCCAACACTTATTATCTGTCATTTTGATTACAGCCATTTTATTTGTGTTTAGAGTGGTTTTGATTTGCATTTTCTTGATAGATAATGATGCTGAGCATATTTTCATGTATTTGTTGATAATTTGTATATACTCTTTGGAAAAATCTTTTGCTTATTTTTATGTGGATTATTCTTCTTGACATTTTGAGTTGGAAGGAAGAGTCTTTTACATATTCTGGATATGCTTTTCTTGTCAAATATATTTTTAAAATATTTTATACCATTATATGAATTGTGTTTTCCATTTTCTTGATGCTGTTCTTTGGAGCAAAGCATTTACTTTAGAGAAGTCCAGGTCATTACTTTTTCTTTTATTGCTTTTCCTTGGGTGTCCTACTTAACCAATGATTCTTTAATCCAAGGTCACAATTCATCCTATATTTTCTTCTAAATATTTTATAGTTTCGGTTCCTACACTTAGCTCTGTGTTCACTTTTACTTAAGTTTTGTTCGCAGTGTGAGGCTGAGATCCAAGTTTATTTTTTTGCACATGAATACTGGCATCTGGTTGTCCTTGTGACATTTGATAAAACATAATTTTTTCTCCACTGAATTGTCTTGGCCCCTTTGTTGCAATAGTTATATATTATGTGTCCATTTGATGAGGTTATAGCATTCAGTCATTTGGTTAGATACTCATCTAGATATTGTTATTGAAGTATTTTGTATGTGTGACTAACACCTATGACCAACTGATGTTACAAAATAGAGATTATCTTCAATAATATTGATGGACCTCATCTGATCAGTCAACTGACAGCCTAAAGAGCTAAAATGGGACTTTCCTGGCTGCAGAGGAGATTCTGCTTAACACTGGCCATATGGAACCAAGAAAGTTCTGTGTTTCCTTTCTGGCCTGACATACAGTTTTCAGAGACAAGACTCCAATATTAACTTTTGTCTGAGTTGAATGCCTTTTATTTCTTTTTCTTCTCTAATTTCTCTGCTCAGAACTTTCTGAACAAGGTTGAATAGAGGTGCAAGAGCAGATATTCATGGAATCTAGTACACCTGAGGTATCTGGAATCCCATGTTGGTTGCAGCAGTGTTCACCATAGACAGCACATGTACTACACCTAGCTGTTCGTTGGTAGATGCCTACACATAGAGATGTACACACAACAAAATATCCTTAAGAATGAAAACTTGTTTGTTGTAGTGACATGGATGAACCTGAAAGATACTATGTTAAGTGAAATAAGCCAGACACAGAAAGACAAATATCACATTTACTCATCCATATGTGGAAGCTAATTATGTTCTCATGGGATAGAGGAGGACAGTCCTCACTGCAGACTGATTACTGGGCACAAATATACAGTTAGTGTCAGGAAGAAGCTGTAGGGTTCTGTGGCACAGTAGGATGACCTGAGTAAAAATAAATTTATTGTGGCCAAACAAGATGGCAGAAGCTTGCAATTCTCTGGCAGGCTGAAGCAGATCACAACTGGGCAAGAGAAAGGAATATAAAGACATTCAACTCAGGCAAAAGTTAATATTGGAGACTTATCTCTAAGACTCTGCTTCAAAA
The DNA here is from genome assembly GCA_004026965.1 of Petromus typicus. Lineage (NCBI taxonomy): Eukaryota > Metazoa > Chordata > Mammalia > Rodentia > Petromuridae > Petromus > Petromus typicus. Next base: position 1,749 of record PVIR01009070.1, on the reverse strand, counting down.
AATCAGTGAAAGAGGGCTCAGGGTATGACTCAGTGTCAAGGTTCTTATGCCTGGGTTCCATGCTTAGCACTACCAAAATATTTTTTTACTTGTACATTTCAAACTAACTAGAAGAGAGAATCATGAATACTTCTCACACAAAAAATGATAAATATTTGAGGTGATGGATATGGTACTAATTATGCTGCTTTAGTTGTTTCACATGTACACATGTGAAAATATCGCTGTACTCTGTGAATAAGTACACATCTCAATTCAAAGTAAGAAAAAGATAGAATATTCTTGTCTTATTCCTAATCTTAGAAGAAAAGCTTTCAGTCTTTTACCTGTACAAGAACTTGGCTGTGTGTTTTTAAAATTCTCTTTATTAGGGTAAGCAGTTTCTATTCTATTCCTGATTTGTTGAGTGCTTTTTATCATAAAAGGAAGTTGGATTTGTCAAATGTTCTGTGTGCATGTATCTGTTTTCCTGTCTTTATTATATTGATTTAGGATATCATAGTTTAATTTTTGTATGTCAAATACCCCTTGAATTCAAAAATCCTACTTGGACATTTTGTATAATTATTTTGTATATTACTTGATAGACATACACTTACACACACATGCATACACAATTTTAAAACCTTTGTATTAAAAGCACTCACTGATGAAATAATCAACCGATAAAGAAACAAAAATGAATTTTTCAGACAGCTTGTTAGTTGACAATGCTTTTGCAATTTTTCAGAATTATTATCTCTGTAACACTGTCCATTAGTTTATTTGAATTGATCAAAGACCTGAAAATTATAAAGTCATTCTGATGAATGAAGGTTCATTAGACATGCAAAATTTGATACAGTTTATAGAAAGACATTAAATTCCTGCTGAAATTTGAGAGCATTTGGTGGTGGTTCAGGCTGGGTGAGCAAGGCATGCACTATGGATACCCTCATGAACACAGCCATTAGGAAAGGCAAGCTTAGCAATCGAGACAAGACAACCCAGCACTTAGGTGTCTGGTTAACTCAGTTGTTAACCATAGGCTTGGAGCCTACAGGGACAGAGATCTCTTAATCACTTAATTCTCTGGCTCTAAACCAAATGATAATGACCCAGGAATGGAGGCTCATTTTTACTTTGGATTAACAGCTGTGAATCAGCTTTCACAGTTTTCTTAGATTGTGCATTTATATTCTTGTAGCTATTTTGTAAGGACCCCTATTTATTTGGAGTAGATAAGCTATTGAATGTGCAGTGATATGGAGGGCTTTAAAAACATGAGTGAAGTACAAAGGACTTCAAGATACATGTGCAATTATTTAACATGTGCTTTTTGAGTGTGTGACAGAGGAGATGGCTTCTTAGGACATCCGCATTTCCTTGTCCTCAGTGCAGGTCTCCCTGCCAAGTCTTCCTTACCTCTGATCACCCTTCTCTTGTTCTCTCATCAGTGGAGATGAAGAACAGCTGCTCAGTGTTATGACTTCAATGAACTTAATTTATATCTACTATAAACATGATTGCTCCAAAATGTAATAGAATGTCTAAATTTGGCATGTAGAAAAGGCCTTCCATCTTGCCCCAGTCATTTCCAATAGATCTGCTTTATTGCTTTAATTTATATTTTTGTTTCTGTTGTTGTTGCCCGTTAAAGAGCATTTTATTTTTATGACTAATAATTCTTAGGGTATATTATAACCCAAATTTTAATCATTTAATAACTCAACCTCAGACAGATGATCTTGATAAAGTAAGTAATGAAGG